>JARHVA010001408.1:2847500-2965000 GCA_037957365.1 Torreya grandis | reverse complement strand
CGCACATTTTGAAATACCTTAGTATTTCACTTCCTTCCTTTCTAAAACAATTTTTAAGAATTTAAGATGGCATGCATGTCCACAATTAAAAAAATAAATAAAAATAAAAAAAATTCCACCCTCTACCTCACTTTGACATCTTCCTTCACTTTGACTCTAGTTCTTTCACTATATCGATGTTTGCAATGCGTGCCCTTATTGCAATTTATAATACAAGGAAAATGAAAAGAAAAATAAAGTCCTTATGTATTTATGGGTAAAAAGTGTTATTTGTTTGTCTTTATGTGAATATTAATGTAATTCATAACTTAAAACTATTTAGTATGGAAAATTTTCTCTAATATAATATAATTTATAGATAAATTAATGATGGATTCCATGATAAAGAATTCCCACAACCCAAAATGAATAGTACCAGGGATTTATGGGATTTGTTTTTACTAATAATGTATAGAGAATAGGAGATGATATATTTTTCAAACATTTTATATAATTAAGACAGTAAGTTAGACATTTTCAAGTCCATCATTCCATTTTTGTATGATTGTTTATCATGCTTTGACTCCTACACAAGGATTGATTAAGATGGAAAATATATTTCAATCTTGATCTATGTGAGTGTAATTAAACATTATTATTGTTGTATAAGTACACCACTTATCCTATTTGGATGTGTTATGATCAATAATATAGTTTATTTTTTGTATAATACATTATGATCTTGGTATATATTAGTAAATAACAGCTTGGTATTATGTGTTATTAAGTTGATAATATTAAAATTTACTTATAGAGACTAAATAGGATGCATAATATTTTTCATTATTAATCTACTTAAGTACATTTAAAAGATATTCAATGTATGTATATCACTTCCAATAACATGATGCACAAATATTACTTCCTAAATTAATTAAAATGACTAGATAAATATATGGTATGTGTTAATACTTTTACTATTACATATTGGCTAATTGGGAGAGAAAATGTATTTCATTCTTACACAATATTTAAAATAAGTATAAGAACTTCACTTCTCATATCTAGATACATTTCAATAAATAAAATAATTCAGACACTTTAAACACATGCCATATCAAGGGTTGTATAAGCTAGGTATGACTTGTAAAATCTAAGTCTACTTTGATAAAATTTGATCTCCTTTTAAAAAAGAAATTGGTTTCCTCCATTAATACTAATAATAAAACTAGTTGATGAAAATCATAATTTTTTTTTCAATATTGAAATGTAAATAAATATAATCATGTGGTTTCATATATAAAGAGTGGTAAAATTTGTATTTGATAATTAAGGACACCATTTAATCATAATCCCATGGATAAGTAGGCCTAGAATATCAATTAAAACTAGTTTGGAAAACATGATTATATAGAAGTATCAGTGCATAAGTATATACATGCAATCAAGGAAACCTAAAAAGAAAACTTTTTTCAAATTTACATGCAGTTAGATTGAATCCATCTCCTACATGTTTATTTACTCGACTTGATCCACCTACAATATCTAATCCATTACCCATACTATGTACACCAACTATTTCAACTCCAATAGTCATAAAATGAAATCCATCATCAACACATGTGATTTAGCCCATAGTGCATGAATTAGAATCATCAAGTACCTCTTTTATTCACTTTAAATACATGTATTAATGAAAAATATTATCAAATAATATTATAGACAATCCAGAGTAAAATGGGAATGTGAATACACTACTACCAATATTAATGTTCCGGTATGTATTTCTTCCCCTCTAAATTATACACCATATTTTGAGTATGTTTGATGTTCTCAAATAGACACTGATCAATTATAAATTATATTAGTTGGCAAATTTGAAATTATAATATTTAATATTATATATTTTATTAAGTGTTAATTTTAATTAGATATTCGTTTATTAAAATTTATTTTCTAGTTTTTAAGTTGAAATTTTATTAGGTTTGTAATGTAAAAAATACATTTACTTTAATCAACTAAAATATCATAATTATAGTTTTTTTTAGAGATCATAAAAAATATTGTGAAAAATGTAAATCCATCCTTTTGATGTAAATAATTATGTAATTTGTATCAAATAAGGAATAAATCCAAAATTATAACACTCTCTCCCTAATTTTAATGTTTGTTATTTTTTATCACTATTAAAGTAATAAAAATCTACTAATGTTAGAATTTTTTTTTAAATATAAAAGTAGAGAAGAAAACATATAATATTTGATCTCATAATAAGTAATATATGTTAACACACATACATATATATGTGTGTGTAAATAAAATATGTTGATATGAAATATCATTGTTTGATGCATTATATTGATTTAATATTTGTATAATGTTTTTATCTCAATGTAAATAACCAAGAGGGTTCTAACAACCCATTGTGTGGTTCAGTTTGTAAAAACATTATGCCAATGCTTAATAATATTCAAGTGTTAGATGAGGTCATAATTTCAAAATACAATACATCTAATAGTTATTAAACTTTTTTGAATATTAGCTAACAAATATTTTGTTGAAATTTTTGTTTGGAAGTGAGAGGAGAAAAGGGATGTTAAGGGAAGCATGCTTTTAAGCTATGAGATAATGGTACCAAGGGTAATTTAGCTTACTACATAGTCCCTTTATCTTAAATTAAAATATTTAGTTAGAGTTACATGTCTTCGTCAAAAAAATTGTATGCATTATTATTTTATGGAATGGATACTATTATGCTTCTTGGTGTAGCCTTCATATATTATATTTGTGTGTCTTAGCTTCCTAAATATTTTAAGAGTTAATATGGTAGTTTTGACCTACCAATACATGACCATTAAACAACCTATTTGGAAACATGTCAACCTATTTGGATACATGTATATCTATAGGAATACTCAATTCACCCTACCTAAAAAATATTTAGGAAAGAAATTGAAGATGGGGGAAGGGAAATCCTTGGTCAATTTGTAATATATTTTTCATTTTTTAAGAATGAATTACTAAAAGGGTGACTCTTCCTTTGTTCAAAAGTAACTATAATACCACCATGTCCTAAATTTTTTTATACAAACATTAATGGTAATTATTTATAGATAATCATGATTGTATAATATTCTAAACTTTGTAACTTAATGTGACATCTACCCAGAAAATAAGGTACATAGTGTTCAATTTCCAAGTCTTCTACAAATAAATTTTGTTCTCCATTAAAAGTGGAAATTTGTGTCAATATAATTCATCTTGATTTATCCTAGCTTTAAGAACAAGGATGATTTTTTTTGGTGGTAGATATATGGATGAAGTATGATTTTTACATTCTCAAAATACAATTATAAGCTAATGGTCCTAAAGTTGGAAAATTATATCTCCAAGATGTGTTTAAGATGCATGGGATCCATAAACAAATTGTCTATGATAACATTAATTTTTTCAAATTTCCTTTTTAGTAGGAGTTATTTTGAAATGCAGGAAAGACATTTAACATATGCTATACATATCATCCTTAAATGTATGGGGGGGAAAGTGCTTGGAATTGTATAAAAGAATTTATACATAGGATAAGTGGAAATTTGGTTATGATGGATACATTTAGCTCACCTTAATGGTAAAATGTGACTTACCATTCATAAAAAAATGACATGTATCAAATATTTATATAGGTATGAGGCACTATCACCATTAGATTAGGTAATTCATAAGAGAAAGGTCCTAGACATAGAGGAAGTAATGTAAGAGATTTAAAATATTCTATAAATTTTGAGAAAATACTTGGTAGTTACTACCAATAAGATGAATCAATAATTGGATCAACATAGGATATATAGGATGTGTTAAATCAGGGACATGGTCTTTTTATAGTTTAAATTTCATAAATAGAATAAGTCAAACTACCTGTATGGAAGTAAAAGTTGTATCTAAAGATTTTCAAGCCATATCAAGTGTGCGAGAAGGTGGGGGAAGTTGCATATACACTAGAAATACAAAATAAGGGAAGGTTGCATTATTTATTTCAAGTTTAAATATGAGTATAAAGGTGCATGTGGTGCCATGGATAGAACTATTGATCACTAATAAATAAGGATAGTTTGTGCTATAGTCAAAGTTCCTTGTTAGGAAGGAATCTAAGAAGGTTATGTGGGTGTTAAAGATGAAGTGGAGAGGGATTTCCATTGATTATGTAAATTTATAAATAAAATAATTTTTAGGTAAGTATCTGAGCCTAAAATAGTGATAAATAGATCATAATTTTATAAATAATATGAACACATGAAAAATGACAAGGAAAGGGGAGAAATAATAAAAAATGGATAATTTTAAGGTAAGCATGGAAAAGTGTAACTTTATTTTAAGAAGGTTTCAAGATACAAGGGAATCCTTACAAGTTATAAAAAATCCCTTCATTTTCATTCGTGTGTTATGTCAAATAGTGATATATAGTATGATGGTCAAAGATTTGTTTTGTGATATTGAAATAGATATTTGACTTAATGATGATGTAATAATATTATATCAAGAGTCATTCAATTATAATACATTCCATATCAAGCAAAGAAATATTGTAGTTGATTTTAAAAATCACAGTGATTATGAAGATGAGGATAATCAAACTATTCAATAAAACACAATGGAACATGAGTGTAACATCATATCTAGGCTATGACATGGTCAAATTATGGAAGTAACTTTAAAATATTTATGTCACAAAGAAGATATATTGATAGACAACAATAATAGAATAGAAAATATCGAGGTGAATTATATACAGGGAAAAATTCATAGTCAACAAGAAAGATAATGGATTTTGGTAGTGAAGAAAAAGAAAGGTCAAGGTAAATATGATCTTCTAAATATGACTCTCAGATTGAGAATGCAAAATATATTAGAATAATATTAATTATTTTTTGGTTTAGTTTGAATAGTTTGGGATAGATTTTATTGTTTTATCTGGCTTTTTGGCCAAGTTTATTTTATTTAAGTATAAGGATTTGTTATATATCTAGGATATTAGGCCTCATCTTCACGTGTCATGTCTGGGGTTGGGTCCCTAGTTCAAAAAAAACATCTTTTTAACTAATACTTTATTTTTAAAAGAGCAATAAAATAACTTGATTAATTTAATTTAATATTAAAGCGAACACATAAATATAATAAATACACCAACAATTCTAAAATAAATATATCCTTATTAATTATTATGACAAAAACAAAGATGTTATATACATATACTGAATAAATCATTGTAAATATGTCACCTAAATTTCAATATGGATACACATGCAAAATAATGATATCAACCCTGACCAAAAGTCTTGATTTGATTGGGGCTTAAAAAACACAATGTTTTAAATTTTTCAAATAGTTACCATGGTCAATCAAAAGTAACATTCGTAGTATATAAAGAAGGTTAGTGATTGTGTTTGCTTGGTTTCAATTTCATGTTTCATTATTTCAGTGTTCATGTTGAAACACTTGCGTAGTTTTAAAACATAATTTTTTCCTTAAATTATGGAAAATTCATATGCACTTTTGATATCTGAAAAATTTATGTAAATTAGGATAATATTTATAGGGACTACTTTGACGGTTAGCATGTCTAAAGGAGCCAAAATAACAATATGTCAAAAACATTAAATTACATAAATAAAACTAAGTTTAGTAATATTAAAACTATAGGGTATATTTGCAAGAAATGTTAACTTTAGAAAATGATAAACATTATCTTTGATGACGTTATCTTATGTTTATTATTTTATGGTATTTTTGATGACATTCTCTTATGTTTATTATTTTATGGTTTTAATATTTTATTGTGTTTGATGATGTTATATTTTGTTTATTGCTTTATGATTTTAACCTCACATCTCTTTCTTTTTGAATGATAGTATGCAAGCAAGTACAGAATCAAGTATTAGGGTATTGTTAGGTAGAATATGCACCTTTACGTGTTGAGGCCATGCAACACATTTAGAGCTAAGGGTAGCCATCCATTTTGGTCATAGATAGACTTAACAGTCACCATCATAAGATTCATGGTCAGTAACCTGTTCCAAGGAGGCCCCCTAGGTATGCTGGAAGTGGGAAATGTAAGCCTAAAGGAATAGACATAAACAAAAGGCAAAAAGACAAGAGGCCAATAAACCAAATCTTGAAAAAGTAGATCATCAATAAGAGAGATAGGTTGGAAAGATCATGGTTGGCTAGGGAGGATATGTCTGAGTTATGTTATCTTAGTGAGACAACGTTGAAGTTTATCAACGATGAGAAGGTTGCATATGATTCAAGTGAAAACTTGGCATGGAAAAGGGAAGCCTACATTCAGTGAAGAGATTATATTCGACAAATGGAGCGAGAAAGAGAATGGGTGGAGAAACAACAAGGTGCATGCAACAATGGACCTCAGGTTAAATGGATTGTGTTCATTAGTTTTCACAAAGTTAATTTTAAGTTCAATTTAGTTTGCTTAATATTAAAATTGATATTTCTACAACAATCACCATTCTGATTACAACGAGATGACCCTGAATCCCATTTTAGTGATGATGATCACATTCCTTTGAGAGAAATGCATTTGTGGAATGGTAGATATATTCGTTACATGGGAATAATAAATGAAAGTGTGCATGACAGGTAGATATATTCGTTAGGAAGTATGATAGTTAATTCTTATTTACCAAAATTGACAAGTTTATTATTCATGTTGGTGTCTTATTCTTCATTTTATTGAGATTTTTAAAATGCACATTTTCAAATGCAGTTGTCCAAGGTGATATGCATGTACTTGCATTCATGTGGTTGACTACTTCCACCTGTTTGTCTATTTTTGGAGTCCTAATGGCCATAACATGAACATCGATATTATCTTGTGGCTAATGTCTTAGACATTATTATTTATATACATAAATTTTGGCATAATATGTATGACATGTTTAATGTGTGGTCAAACATATTATTTGAATACGAGATTTGAATACAATTATTTAGTTTCTAGTTTGTGTTGGATACACATTTTTTCTTTTATGTAAAATTTAAGCAATGGTTTGGTGGTTAATTTACATTTGCCGATGTATTGTACAATCATGCATGGTTTAATGATGCAATGTTTTTCCCATGTACTCATCATATATTTTTTACGTGTGTGTTATGTGATATTTTTGACTGGTGATCTATCATCTTCACATGTATACCTTATTATCCTTTCATTATTTCACATTGTGGGAAGGAGTGAAATATAAGATTTGTATGCATGGCTTGTCTCTCTAACATTCCTTTGTCTCATTTTGTTCAGGCAATCAACATAATAATTAATAATTTTTATGGCTCATAGTTTGAGGCAGGAGAGGAGGGATGAGAAGGAATGGGGAAACACTCCAATACATTAGAATGACCATTCCACAGGTAAATATTTCATACTCCAGTATAATGATTTCATTGTTTTCATTTAAGTTATATAACTCTTTGTGTGTAAGGAAATTATTTGTAATATAAAAAAGTTAGATGTTCTTAGTTTTTGAATATTCTCATGGATCGTCATTTATGTCTAGTTATTCTTAGCTTTTCAATTCTAAAAATATTGAATACTATCATTCAATTTCACGTGTATCATATTTTTTGTAGATGAAGTCCAAAATTTAGAAAAGAATGTGGCTTCCCAATTACTTGAGGACATGGATGAAGTTCTCGTAACGATGAGATCCCATAACATAATGGGTGCAAAAGAACATCCTGGTTTGTAACTATCACTAACAGTTGTAAAAAACAATCACTTGAGAGAGAAAACCAATTTTTGACTGAGCTTCTTGATGGTGCAAGGGCAAAGGTTATCAAGTTGGAAACTATGTTGGCTAAGAAGACCATAGAGTTTGAGAAGTTGCACCGTGCACTTATCACACTGAGGGATGAGAAGATGGATGTTGAAATAAAGTTTGTCAATCTACAATCTGCCCGTGCCTACATAAAATCAATCTATGACGCAAGGGCGGAGACTGTGAGGGCCATGCAAATAAAACATAAAGGAATAGTTACCATATATGAGTAGTAGCTAAAAATTTTGAAGGCATAGTTTGACATTTTGTTTGAACAAGCCAATGGGATGTCTCCCAATAGATGTGGTATTACATACATGAACAATGATAATTAGTTGTGTGAAACGACTTATGTGTCTATTATTACATGATGTATGCTTATTAATTTGGATGGAAATCAACTGAAACACATGATTAATCACATTTTAATCTATAAATTTGATGTCTATTTACCACCAGTTGCTTACTTCTTCTTGTGTAATTAAGTTGTTTATGAATGAATGAATGAACGAATGAATGAATGAATGAATGAATGAATGACTGTGTTCAAAAGTTTTTTAACCAAAAAAAATACAAATTAACTTCATATGAAAATATGCTATAAATAGACATACTAAAACTAGCAAACATATCCCTAACAAATAGCAACTTCTCCCTGAGTACAGAACACATGGTAATTACAAGCTCTATATGTGTCATCCAAATACTTGAAATATTATTGATAAGCATGTGTTATGTCACCATGGCTTTTTAAATCCCTCGATTGGCTTCCTGACCTATTTTTGTAGCTTTTTCTAATCATGTGGCTTATTTTTTATTTTTTAGATTTTATTTTCTTTGGATTTATTTATTTATTTGTTTTTTATTTTCTTTAAGTTTGCTAGGGTTTTGGTAAGTAGTGGGGTTGTGGATAACAATTGCCTTTTTGGGATGGAAGGTTATGCTAGTAATGTTTGTTTCTAATATGAATAGTTAAGCTAGAAAAAATCCTATTAAGGTATTTGATCAAAACCATGAGAAAACTTGTTTTGTTAGAGTTTTATGTTGATCTTATCTTACATTGTTTCCTCAGTTTCCATCATTGTCATAATTTTTTTTTAGGACATTCAAGGCTACACATGCAATTATTATGCATTTATCTATGCCTTTTAGGTGAATAGTTTGGTTTTAAATGATCTTCGGCCTTTTTATCGCAAATATTATAGCATAGAGTGATAAGGATGGCGTCGAAGTGAGCTAAGATGTTTGTCCCAAAAAAGTACAATGAGGTATAGCTTATGATAATCCCCTCAACCTAATATTTGTTTAAAATATGAAGCTAATAATGTTTACAAATAAAATGAAAATGATTGTTTGATAACTTATTATATCAATTGTGTACCCTCTAAAGAATACCTTAATCCCTATATTTGTCATCTTTAGAATATTATAAACATAGGTAATTTAATAACCTACTTAATTCTATGTTTATTTGGACTAAGCTCTAATTAATTGAGAGTTGATTGGGAGTTGCACATAATTAAGTAGTGCACCTAACGTCAACTGTCCCTATGTCCCCTATATATATGAACTCTTGTAGTGCATTGTAATACATAAATTTGCATGATGTGAATATGAGAGACTTTGAACTAATTTATCCATGATTGTTCTGTCTGCAATAGATTTTTGTTGTGGTAATGACATGCTAAAGTGACCCTGATGAATGAGAATCTTCATCTCTCATATATGGTATCAAAGCTGTCTCTAACAACCCTTATTCATCCAGTAATCAAATGAAGTTTTTCTAAGCCATACAGGGCATACTGTCTACATTGGTTTTTTCAAGAATTGCGTATCATCTACTATGTTCTGCATCAGGGTTCCTACACTCAGTGTATAGTTTGCTTCGATCGTTGTTTCAGATCTGTGATAGGTTTTTGCATTTGATACAACTATATTGGCATTTGCTTCTCCCAAACTCACGTGTATCATTCAGATCATGTCTCATCCTGCGAGCTTCCCAAAAGCTCGGTGAGTTTTTTTAACGCAAAAAGGCGAGCATTGTTCATTACGGACCCTATTTTGGCTTAGCGATGATTTTTGCATCGATGTTTTTACATTGGAATTATTTTGTTACCTTGCGGTGGCTCGGTGACTCAAAATTTACGCAGCATTGACAAATTTATTTTTGGACCTTGCATTATCTCGGCTGAGATTCCAAACGCGACTGCATCTTGTTAACTCGGATCGACATTCAACTCGGCCCTACTCGACATAAATTACTCACTTAATTTTAACATATAAGTATTTGATTATAGGCGCCGTCGATTCAGCTAAAGCTGCTTTGGTGAAACGCTAAATGTAAGAGAGGTCTAGGGGTCGACCTTCCCGAAAACATTTTTTTAATTTTTCAAAATTTCTTTTAAAGAAGTTTTTAAATACCACACCTTAAGGGGTGTGATTATTAATAGTGGAGTAAATTTTTAAAAAAAAGACGTTCAAATTGGTGGAATAAAGGGCAATTATTTTTCAAATTTGTATTATAAGGGACCTTTTTTTGTCCAAATTTTTTGTAAAAATAGTGTTTTAATCTAAAGGAGGGACCATTTTTTAGGCAAAATTGTTTCAGTTTTAGTCACTTCAAATGTTGCACAAGCTTCAAATTATGTTTGACGTCAAGGATGTTGAGTGTTCAGTTTGAAGTTCATTCTTGACTTGTTTTCCCTGTAGAACAAAATTGTTACCCTGTAACATAAGATTGATACATTGGACATACCTTCCCGCTATTCCTCGTCCACCTATAGTCATTGATCCTGTATCTATTGACCCTAATTTGTCAATATTTGAGCCTACTATTGTATTTGTTCCTCTTATTCTTTATTATGGTATGCAACCACTTGATGTGCCTTTTGACTCTGACATCCTAGACCCTGAGCATCCCTTTATTCTAATTGGCCCTTATATAGCAACGTTTGCTTTTTTTTTTTTTGTTGCTTATACCGATGCACATTCTAATTATGTGCAAGCTACTCTTATTGCTTGTGTATTCTACTATTTTCAATTTTTATCCTCCTATATATATGTCTACTTCTTTTGAGAAGCATACAACTACATATGGATCTTGCATGCTTTGTTTCATGGGTCATTCTACTAGACATGTGGGTATTGGTAAGCATCTGCATGGCATTATTTCCCATATCTAGCATGTTAATTGGATTGATTGATATGGCATTAGTTATGATGTATATTTTACATCTTATTTTGGATCACTTCATAACATTTCAAATCTAGTCTTTGTTTGCTCTTCTTTTCATGAGGACATTGAGCAACACATGAGCTCGATAACACCTTCACTCAGACTTGAGAACACTAAGAGTGTTCCTATCAAGCATGTTTCTCCTGATACAATATTATATAATTCTTCACATGATCCATTTGTGTACTTTACACTGGTTTAATATCCTTTTCCATCTATATTCATATAATATGGACATAATGCAACTTCTTTGTCCACACAATGTTCTTCCTTCCTTCTAATGCTCTTTTCTATGGAAACTATTTTTAGGATAAACTTTCATTTTACTCATGGTTTTCTTTGACAACTTCATTTACGTAAAGAGTTATTTTGGTACATATAGTGTCATTTTGTTTAGGTTTTTTGGTGATTTACTTTTATGGGATCATTTTGAACTACACTAAGTCTACAGAGCTATGGAAGATTTGATTTTTTAGTTTGCCTTCATGTGTGTATGCTCTATTCTAAGCATTTTTTTATCTACTTCAATTGATTAAATCTCCCTTCACCACTAAGGCCATCTTCTTATGAGATATTTTATGTATATATTCTAATATTCTTTGACATTTTGAATGTATACTATAGCTTTATGTGGAGCTATTATAGTGCATTTAGTGTTAAGTTATCCATGTTTAAGTAATGGGATTCATCCTTTCATATAAAGTTTTTATCACTCCACCCAATGGACATTAATGGGGGAGATCTATGAGCATAAAACTTTGGGTGTAATGTCCATTGATATTCTTTGGATTGCCACATATTTTATTTGAGAAAAATGATCTTCTATTCAATTTGGTGATCTTTTTTGCATGTCCAACAACTTTGATAGTCCCCTTTTCATAAGGATCTATTCTAGTGAATAAAGTATTAGTTTTTTTAATCAAGAAGTGGTCCAAGCCACTCATTCTATTTTTAGTTCATGAGGGAATTTTCATCCAGCAAACACATTTTTGTTGTACATAGGTTTGGATATTTGATTCAGTTATAATGATTAATTCTATTCTAGTTTAGATATTTGATTCAATTATAATGATTAACTACTATGATTCTAGTTTATCACTACAATAGATGTTTATGCTTGTTTTACTTAAAACATGCTTTACATTCTTGCATAATTTAGATTTATATTATTACTATTATTGGTATACTGCTAGATATTGTAGATACCTAGCTTTTATGGTTGCAGAAACATGGTATATGAGCTAGGCTTAGAGGTGTACTTTGACAGCTGCTGTGATAACTAAGAGGCTAATGAGTGGCTAGGATTGGCACCGACTAGTAAAAGGTGGATTGTAAAGGATATTTAAGCCACTGATCAATATTACATTATTGTAGTTAGCTTCATGACTATTTTTAGGTCCTTCTTTACTATTTTTAATCATCATCTTATTATTTGGATGTTATGCAGACTTGATTGCATTGCTATATGCCATGTGTAGTTATTTATGTTGAACCTTGTCTTTTACCCCATGTGACCTTTGTGTTTTTCATTGATTTCATTATTACTAGCCAGTGTGCTTAATAGCCTCTTTGTGTGGGTTGTTATGGTGGTCTTGGTTATTTGACCCCTTTTATCTCTTGCCATGTTGTGATTACACGATGGACTCCTAGGTGGTTATGTTGTTTCAATAATACCCTTGTTGTACCATGGTGTAGTAGTGGATTTGATTGTCGTGGTATATTTGATCACAATGCTTGGTGGTACTAGATTTCTATTGTGAATTAAACCACTACATGGTCATTGACTTGGACTTATGTTGAGGATCAAACATGGGTTGATCCTTTTCAAATTTTGATGTTTTAGATTCATGAGATATTTTGATATTGCCTCCTTTAGCATTATCTTTAAATGTCTTTTGGTAAGGAAACAATGAACCTTCTTTCTTCCTTCTGCCATTTTTAGATTAGTTCATGACCTTGGTTGGAAGAGTGTGCTCATATTGTTGGAAGAGTGTGTTCATATGTTTCGAAGAGTGTGCTCATATGGTAGTGCCATTTTATACTCTTTTATTGGCTTCCATGCTTGTTGACCAACCCCATGGATATGGTTAGTTTGGTGATAAAGACATCATCTAAAAGCAACTTTTTTATAATCCAACATCTAGAGCCAATGAGAATTATCATGTTTCATCTACATTCAATCTAGAAGACCTTTATTAAGGTAAACCTCCACACAAATACGAGCATATATAAATAACCCTTCTATAGACCGCTCAACATCCATCTTGATGAATCTTCCAAACGTATTACCAATAGCTTCACATCTTGAGTGGTGCCAAAAAAGGAGAGAGATTTGGGAGCTAAAACCAAACCAAAATTTTAGACATTGCCATTTTTATTAGTATAGACATTAGATCTAAGGTTTGGAAAGTGATGATGGAGTAGAATAGGGTGGTGATAAAGTAACTAGGTTTGGCAACAACAGTCCATTAAAATTGAAGAAAATTTGGCCATTTGAATGGTCAAACAAAATTTTTCTTGAACCATCACTGAATGATAGGGTAATGAATGTTTAGAGTTGAGTTATAAATTCTTCTCTCACACACAATGAATGTGTACTATGTTATGGTAGTTATAAAAAAAATTATATTTAGAGTCGAGTTATAAAATCCTCTCCCATAGAGCGATTGTGTAGTAAAGGTCGTAGTTACTATGTATTTTAATTTTGGACAATGAATTAAGATGTTATAATATCATATTAGATTTTGAAATTTTTACCCATTTTAATAAATCATCATAATTATTTATAACTAAGGTTTCAAGGTTTAATAAATTATACATTTTACAATATAACTCATTTTATCATGAGAGGTCAAAAAATGCATTTTTTAAACCTATGAGCAAAACCTAACTTTTGGAGTACCAATAATAATGCATTAAAGTATCAATACTTGAATCTTACTTTTTAAGATGTGATTGGTTACTTTTAATTTTATAGATTAAATGTTCAGAAAATATTAAATAATACTTGTTTAGCTTCTAGAACACTTTAATATTTCGACATACCAATATGTCCCATCAATGGAGCACATGTTAACAAAAGCCCTGTTCGGTAATTAGAACATGCACATCTATTGGGACCTTCCCCTAACATAGTTATGGTAGTCAATATTTAAATTGTAGTTACAAAATATTTTTGCACACAACGGATGTGTATAACATTTGATAAAGGTCATCAATGTGTTTATGTTTTATTTGTTTGTTTGTTGGATTGATCGATTAGTTGGTGGATACGTGCATATAAATTTTGATGACATGGAAGGTTATCCTAATGAACCCCCAAATGAAGTAATGAAATTTCTTCCAAAGTTTCAAGATAATAATGCAGTGAGTGGCGATCAACACTTGAGAACTTTTCAAAATATTATAGAAGATTATAAGGTTGAGCACAAGGATGTGTGCATTAAGTTGTTTATGTACATGCTGGAGGAAGACACTCGTGAATGGTTTAATTCTCTTCCTCATGGATGCATTGATTCGTGGGAAGAAAAGAAGAATGTTTTCAAAATTTAGTTAGGTGAAAGATTTGATCCAAGGTTCCTTTTCGCTGAGTTTGAAAACATCAAGAAGAACCCTAATGAGTATGTGCATGACCTCAACACATGGTTCAATAAAGCTATGATGTAGCTTCCCCAGATCATAAGGCCTAGTGGTACAATGTGCTTGACAAAATATTGTGATGCCTTTGATAAGAAGGCTATGTATTGCTTGTGAGACAAGGCTCCCACGAACCTATGGTTGGCATTCAATATGGCCCTAGAAATTGAGAACAACATAAAAGCTATGGGAAAGCCCATAAACAAGCGGGTCGATGTGAAGTTGTTCAATCCTAAGAAAACATAGTCCACTAAGAATGCCAATATTGAGGAGATGGTCAAGACTCTGGTCTCCTCTATCAAAGAAATGTCATACAAGCTTGCTAGGGCTGAGAAGGGGGTCCCTCATGTGTCTACTAGCCAAGAGAGGGCTCCAAATCCAAATCAAGCACAAAAGGGGCCTGCTTTCCATTATTGGGAAAATGATAGAGGGAAGAGGCTTGCACATGATGAAAGAATAAATAGACATCAAAATAGAGGGGCTGTGAAAGAAGTGTTTGATCTGTTAAATGCCAAAGTGAATGTTATAGGTTGTGATATTCATGTTGATTGGTGTGACAAGTGCTTCCTTTCACAGCTTGCATGTGATACATTTGAACCGATTGATGAAGATGAGGATCAATCTAAGTATGCATCATCTAGTGATGAGATTATGATGTTCAATTATCAAAGTCCCCAAAGCAAGATATCTACCTCCATAGAATTGATGATTGTTGTTATTGGTGATCAATTTTAGAGTGTGGTAAAAAAGGTATGTCCCCACTTGTGGATTTGCTTGTGAGGTTAATATATCACAGGCATATAAATTACCTATTCATGATTTTGAATTTTGATGATCAATGATGATTAAAAAATATGATGGGGGAATTCTGCCAATTGAGGATAGGCAACTGCTAATTAATGTATTAATTGCCCAAGAGAAGGAATATTACTTGAAAAGGAAGCAACCAGATGCTACTCTTCAAGACGTTACCTTTACAAATCCAAAGGCAGGGGATGCAAGGAATGAAGCTAAGAAAACTACAATAGTTCTTAATACTTCCGAACTAGTACCCATTTCCCAAGTTGTTAAACCTAGAGGTGATCTCGCTAAAAATAAAGTACCTTTGCTATCTAGTATTCCTAAGGATACAAATGATAATAAAACAAACCCACCCTTGAAGACTATTGTTAAACATGCAAATTCATCCTAGCCTACTCCACTTCTAACCTTAAGTGATTTCATTCCAATTGAAGGTGTTCTTACCCTTCCACCAAATACCCTTTTTCCTCAGTATAGTATATGTGATATGGCCCAAGTTTTGAGCCAACTAGAAAACACCATGCCACTTATTGAATTATCAAGAATACTTGAGAACAGGAAGAGGGCAATTGAGTACTTGGAATTTGGTTAGAAGTCAACTACAAATGAAATTAATTTACCCCAAACACCCCCAAGAAGTGATGAATAATATGAAGAAGTTATTGAACCTACTCTGAAAGTGTATTTGGGGACTACATTGGTAGGGATTCAGCTAAATGTGGATCCATTTTATATAACCCTCTTGATCAATGATCTTATTATCCATAATTACATTTTTAATTTTGGTGCTTCTTGTAACGTAATGCCCCTAAGTGTCTTAAATGAGCTTAGAGTTAGTATTACGTCATCATTTGGCAAGTGTTATGCCTTGGGATCATGAGAAGTTTTAGTTTTTTGACAAATCAAGGGTTTGGCAGTGCAGTTGGTAGTGTATCCAGGTAAGTATTTGAATATAAACATGTTAGTTGTGGACATCCCACCTAAGTGGGGGATGTTCCTCTCACGTAAATGTACTGCTATCATGGGTGGAAGTTTACAAATGGACCTTTCTTATGCCACCATTCCATTGGGGGGTAAGATGGTCAAATTTTATAGAGATCCAAAGATGTTACATGTAATTGAAAACCCAAAACATGCTCAAAAAGTAGTATTATATATAGACATTGGTCTTGGGAACTTCATTGGGAATGCTGACACTAAATAATAGACCGCTACTCTTGGTGTTATACCTAACAATGAATGTGTATATTGGAAGGTATGTTTTGATGGGGCTTGCTCCAATCTTGGAAATGGAGTAGGGGTTGTATTTTATGCCCCTAATGGTAAGTTTTGGATAGATGCACAAAGTTGGGAGACAAAAAACATGACATAATGAAAAATAAAAACCATTTTCTATAAAGGGCATATGCCCCTTTATTTTTAAAAACCAAAGAAAAATTATGAAATGGTCAGTCCTAACCCTAAAGGAATATGCGCTTTGTATCCCAAAGGGCATACACCCTTTGGACTACAAAGGATGCATGGCATTTGCAAAGTGCATCTATCTTTTGCATAGGGTGTATGCCCTTTTAAAAGCCATTTCTTTTTTTTTGCAATTAGACTTCTGAAATCCTTATATTTTTTTTATTGTTTTACAATTGGAGGTATTTTTTTGCAAGCATATACTTAGTAAAATAAATGTTAAGTATTATTCTCATACTTAAAATTTATTTTACTAAATATAATAAATTAGGGCCACTCATCATCTTCTAAAATTGGTTATAGAGCTGTAGGAGTTACCATTTAGAATTTAGTTTTTCAAATTCCATTCTAGTCAATACTTAGTTTTCATACTTTTAGGATCGTAAGATAGAATGATAAACGAGGTTAAAAATCATATTATATATGCAATATATCTATACCATTGAGGATTAGATTTCTCTTTTACCTACTTAAGTATTTCCTATCTACTTTATCTACTTAAATATGCTCTACCTGATTAAATAACTAAGCCATGGCTTGATCTCAAGGAGTATACACTACCTAAATACACTTCCCATATCTTGATGTTAATATTTCCCTATTGATGTCAAATTAAGTGCTCCACTTACTCAAATTGGTCTACTTCAATGTCCTCTAGAAACTTTCTTGCAATTAGGTCTCTTCCTAACCATAAATTATATCTTGGTCTATTTCAAGAGGTCTTCTCCGTATTGGTATTGAAATACTAATGAAATTATTATTTAATATTACCTCTTGAGCTCTTATCCTCTTTATTCATATCAAAATACATTTTCAATAACTTAAAATAGGGTACTCATTCCCAATATAGTAATCTACCTTGAAGGAAAACCTTTTTTTCACTCTTAAAGCACTCAATTATACATCCTCACTTATTTTAAAAATATTATGGAGGTTTCACAAACTATTTTAATCAAACTTATTAGTGCATAAATAACATCAAATCAAAACTCATATGATAACAAATCTACCCTTTATAGGTGTATTATGTTAAATTATACCTCTTAAGGACTTGATACAAAGAGGTCTACAACTACCTTGTTCTTTAGACTCATTCAATTAAAAAACTTAATGAAATTATCAAGAAATGATACAATACTCATAGGTGTCTTGACACAATCTCAAGATACCAATTAGATCACCAAAGTACCCAAAATGTTGACTAAGTCATAAGCACTATGACAATATTATGTATAGGAATGTTTGGTCTTCAAAATGTGTTATTAATCTAAGCTCATAAAAGGATTCTCATAAATATTTATTAATATGTTTGGATACTATCTTTGAGGATAAGAAACCAATTTCCTTTATTGCTTTATTAAGAATTAGAATTCAATCGAAACTCTACTCTTTAGGTCTGGATGGCCTAATTTGCTTACTAGGAAGGATATTTACTTGGATTAACTATCAAATTATTTTAATCACATTAATTTTAAGTGATCCATAGTGTTTACATAATAACATTAGAACTTCATAAGAGGTTTATACTCAACCAACAAAGTTGGAGATGTACTATAGTTGGATTTTGCTATCTTTGCCTTGGAATCTTCTTAACAACCTTGTACTCAACTTAGAAAATGAGCTTTAATTAATGGGTATAACAATATGCATAAATGAATATCCTCTAACATGAAACCTATTATATATATATATATATATATATATAATCATTCATACATTCTATTTACCACATACATGGTGCTACATGTAGGTATTCTATCACTCACACATGACATCTTCATATGGTCATGATATGGTCAGTCATATTGGACACAAATGTATCTAATAACCATAGTGCACTCCATTTCCATCTAAACCATTAACCCGCAACCCCTAACCCTAAAAACTAAATATTAAACACTAAACATTAAAACCTAAACCCTAAACCCCAAACCCTAAGCCATAAATTGTGAACCATGACCACTAAACAATAGACCTAAACCATAGAACCTAAGCCCTAAACCTTGAAACGTTAACCCTAATAAATTATCTCTAAACCAAAAACAACAATCCATAAACACTAAAATAAAGACCCTACACATATAAACTTAAAACATTAAACCATATACTTTACACCCTAGACCTTACACCTTAAAACCTAAAAGTAAGCCCTTAACACTAAAATCCAAACCATAAACTTTAAATCATAAATCATTAATCATAAAACCTAAACCCCAAGCCTAAAACCATAAACCATAAGTCATAAAACTTAAACATTAACTCCTAAACTAAAAATTCTATCCCAAATCGAAAATCAAAAATCCCTAAACCCTTAACTGTAAACCTAAAACCCCAAACCATAAAATATAAACCATAAAAACTAAATGACAAATCCTAAACACTAACCCCTAATTCCCAAACACTAAATCCCAAACCCTAAATACTAAACACTAAGTTCCAAACCCCAATCCCTCCACCAAACCCCTAAGACCAAAACCCTAAACCTTACACCCTAAACCCTAAATGTGAAGCCATAAACTTAAAACCCTAACCCCAAACACCAAGACCCAAACCCTAAAATATAAACTCTTAGTCCATTGAGCCATAAACCATAAATCCAAAACCTTTAAGCATAAAATATAAATTATAAACCCTAAATCATAATCCCTAAGCCATATCACTAAAAACTGAACCCTAAATGCTAATCCCTAGATGCTAAACCCTAAACTATGGATCTTGTACCATCAACCATTAACCTTAAACCCTAAATTTATATATCCTAAACCTCTATCCATAAACCATACTCTTGAGTGATCACCTATATAGAGAAAGGAGAGAGGGCTTTGGTTAAGCCATATCTTGAAAGCATAGGGGTTATTTTAACCTATATAGAGAAAGGAGTGACCAGGAACATTTGTGTAAATGGTTTGAAGGTGGATTCAAGATGATTTCTTAATAATTTGTGTGTTTTTCAATCAATGGGTTTATCAATATGCATAAATGTCTAGCCTGTATCATTCAACCTATAACATACATATAGTAATGATACATTCATTCAAATATTACATCTACCCCATACTTGGTACTACATGTAGGTATGTTGTCACTCATACATGACATATTCCTGTATTCATGATACAATCACTCATACCAAACATAAATGTAGCTAATCACACTAATACAACCCATTTACACCTAGACCATTAACCCTAAAACCCAAAGCTAAAACCCTAATTATACACCTTGAATTTTGAACCCTAAACACCATAAACCTTGAACACTTAATTCTAATAAGTTATCCCTAAACCCAAATCAACAATACCTAAACCCCAAAACCTAGACACTAAACCTAGAACCTTAAAACCTTAAACCCTAGACTTTAAACCATAGACCCTAAGCCCTAAAACCTAAACTTTAAGCTCTTAACCATAAATCCCAAACATAAGCCTAAAATCATAAATCCTAGACACTAAAACATAAAACCTTAAATTTATAGGTCATTAATATTAAACACTAAAACATAAACACAAAATTTAAAATCATGAATCTTAAATCCTAAACACCAAACCCCAAACCCTGAACCTTGAAAATTGAACCCTAAATCACAAACATAGAACCATAAAACCTCAAACCTAAAAACATATAACCTAAATCCTAAAATTAGATAAACCCTAAACCTTAAAACCTAAATGCTAGAACCCAAACAATCAACTCCAAACACTAAACTATAAACTTTTAACCCTAAACTTTTAACCTAAAACCCTAAAAATGAAACCTAAATGACAAACGCTAAACATACATCATGGAGACCACACTAAAGAGGAATGATGTAAGAAATGGTTGTTCATCTCAATCCCCTCTCCACTTTCCTATCATTATTCCTACACAAGCGTAAAGATTTAAATGCAAGGAGAAAACATGCCATAACAAAGTCAGTGACACAAATGCTAATAATTTATTCTCATGACCCACATCGTTATTTGAGATTAACTCATAAACATGAGAATATCCAAAATGATTTGGCCCTTTCACTCAATGATTTGGAAATAACTATATCTACAAGAAGGATTTCACCTCATATGAAGTAAACACAAAGAGTTAATTTTTATCTATCATCATTTTTCATCATCCCTCATCATTCAAAATGAATTTTTCCATATAAGTGAAAATAGGATATTATCTTATTTCCACCATGTAAATCATTCAACAATCTCCTTAGAGTAATCCATCATGACCCTATCTAATCTACTAGACATGAATGAGAATAATCACCCTTGTACACTCCAATTAGAATGAAAGGAATTAAAACACCAATCCATATTCATCTAAAAAATATATTATTCAGTCTGAAAAAAATTATACTGACTACTATATTGGAATACACTTTACTAGATGAGGGAGTGACTAGGGATGATGATAGAGTGATTAGGCACGATGAGTGACAATGAAGGAATGGTTAGGGACAATGGGGGATGAGGGCAAATGAGGAAGAGGTGATTAGGGATGATTAAAGATTATGAGGGTTGATGAGGGAATGATTAAGGATGATGAGGGGTCCAATGAAAGATGATGAATAATTGATTAGGGACAATAAAAAATGATGATGGTTAATGAGGGAGTTATTAGGGATAATGAGGGTTGATGAGATTGTGACTAGGGATTATGATCGAGATGATGAGAGAGTGATTAGGGTTGATGAGGTCTGATTAGGGAGTGTTTGGGGATGATCAATGATAATGAGGGATGGTGAGGGAGTGACTAGGGATTATGAGGGTTGATTAGGGAGTGATTAGTAACAATTAAGGATGATGATAGCCAATGAGGGAGTGATTAAGGATAATGAGAACTAGTGAGGGAATGAATAGCGATGATGAAGGTTAATAAGGGAGTGTCCTATGTGAATTCAAAGTGCTATAATATGACTTTATTCTACATGACCTTGGAATAATGCATGAGATTAGAATTGAAGAATGTATGTATTGACTATCTATTTGACATTTGTTTTAGAGTGAACAATATATTTTTAGAATGAATTTGAATGGTTTTTAATTTATTATATTTCAAATAGAGTCTATTAGGGTGATTAAATGCATTCATGTCTAGTATAATTTATCATATCTTGATTACAGGTAGATGTCATGTATGAGTGAATGCATACATATATGTAATAGGTATGTCATAGATGTCATGTATGAGTGACTGTATCATGACTATAAGTATGTTGCAAGTTACATCATACAGGGCAGTCATCTTTGCATATTGATAGACCCATTGATTGAAAAACCCCCAAATTATTTAAAAATCCATCTTCAAACTCAAGTACTCAATTGGGTAGTGCAAACTAAAGTAGATAAATTAGGTAGGGCATACTCAATTAGGTGAATTATGGGGTAGAATAAATGGTATAGATCTATTACATATGTAACTTCATTTCTCATTCTACATTTTGATCTTGAAATTTTGAAAACTAAGTATTGACTAGAATGGAATTTTAAAAACTAACTTCTAAATGGTAACTCCTACAACTCTGTAATCAATTTTTGAAGATATTGAATAGCCCTAATTTGTTATATTTAGTAAATAAATGTTTTTTAAATTAAACGTAAACTTATACATAAAATTTATTTTAATAAATATATCCTTGAAAAACATCAAACATGACACAAAAAATTACACTCCAAAATGCTTAACAAACTCGAATGAAAAAAAGACATCACTCCACAAAGGGCATACCCCCTTCATAAAGGATGCACACCCTTTATAAAGGGCATACACCCTTTGAAAAGGGTGTGCATCCTTTATAAAAGGCATACACCCTTTGCAAAGGGTTTACATCCTTTATAAAGGACATACACCCTCTACAAAGGCTATGCATCCTTTGCATGGGTTATACACCCTTTAAACATTTCAATTTTTTTGTGTTTTCCCTCCAAATCTACCTTGGGTACAGGCTTAGGGAGGACCAAACCTACCTTGAAAATGGTCATGGTGCAACCCACTTAATTTCTAAGAAATTTAGGAGTCTTTTTCATCTTTGTCCACACATCTAATTAGGCAGATTTTATCCTTACAAAACATCAAACATGGAACAAAAAATTGTAGTCTAAAATAATTAACAACAACCTCTAACTATTTTTAGACACATTATGAGTGGTGCCAAAAAGGAAGGGACAGATTTGGGAGCTCAACTTGAATCAACATTATAGACACTACCATTGTTATTAGTATAACGACATTAGATCTAAGGTTTGGAAAGTGATTATGGATCAGAACAGAGTGGTGATTTCATCTTTGTCCACACATCTAATTAGGTATATTTTATCCTTACAAAGCATCAAACATGGAACAAAAAATTGTAGTCTAAAGTAATTAACAACAACCTCTAACTATTTTTAGACACATTATGAGTGGTGCCAAAAAGGAAGAGAGAGATTTGGGAGCTCAACTTGAATCAACATTATAGACACTACCATTGTTATTAGTATAACGACATTGGATCTAAGGTTTGGAAAGTGATTATGGAGCAGAATAGAGTGGTGAAAAAGTAGCTAGGTTTAGCGACAACCAAAATGTGGTAGTAATAAATACATTCTCCTAGTTTGTATACCTTACATCATTAATCATGGCACCATCCAATAAGGACGAGAATAAATAGGGTTATATTTTTGGGGATTTATCTTACAAGGATTTTTTTTCCTACCAATGGCCTCTCGTTCAATCTTTCCAAGCCCATACATTGTGAAAATTGGATGTTATCCTATTATTGAA
The DNA here is from genome assembly GCA_037957365.1 of Torreya grandis. NCBI lineage: Eukaryota > Viridiplantae > Streptophyta > Pinopsida > Cupressales > Taxaceae > Torreya > Torreya grandis. Next base: position 2,941,318 of record JARHVA010001408.1, on the reverse strand, counting down.
GATCACTCTTTTAGAGTTAACTAGGTTCTGATGATTTTACATTTATTTATAGACTCAACCAGATTTTGACCTCGGTCAGAAGAATTGCATCAATGGATTGATAGTACCTTGACTAAATACCGTGTAATCTATTTATGTTCTAAAGGTTTTTTCATAATCTAATTTATGAAGCTTAAAAATTATTTGAAAGTTTTTAAAGAGAGACCTTGGTTTTGGAGATGAGATGGGCTCTTTGTCTTTTGTATATTAGAAATATATATCCCTTAATTTTTATTTCTAATTCTTAATTTTTTATTTTCAATACCCCTCCTAATACTTCTTTGCAATAAAAATATCAATATTCTTACCAAATATTTTACCTATCTATTTTTGTGAATATTTTAATGTTACCTTTGCATTTATAACTTTCATAATTAAGTTGGAATGTGTAATGATTTAATGTAAGTTTATCATTATATGTAAAATCATCACAAAGAATTAAGACTGTTAAATTTACGTAGGGTACTAATTTGTATCTTAATTTCACTAATAAAAAAATAAGTTTATAATTTTTTTTTGAAGTTTCGAATAATTCTAATTTATTTTAAAAATATGATATTTATGTATACATCTTAACATTGTTGTACTTTTCAAATTTCTTAAAACTTATAACATCTCTTATTACTATTTATTATTATTTATTAAAAAAATGTAAAAAAAAATATCATTTCTATTAATATTTACATCATATTACAACCCACATTCAATTTAATTGTAAATAAGTTAAAGAACTCATTTAGCCTTAAATACTTAATTTTTTTTCTTTCTTTAAAAACTTTAACACAAGTGAACACACTATAATGTCATCTCTTGTGGTTGCCAAGCATATTTGAGATTATTATAATTACAAAAGATATATACATATAAATAACTCTAAATATATTAAAAAATAAAAATAATATTTGAAATTAATTTTTCTATATAATAACGTTTTTCATAACAAATATATATTTAGAAAAGAAAAATTATATCTTTTAAAATATAATTAAAAATATTACATTCTATATAAATTAGTGATTCTTTCTAATATTTAGATATTCAATATTATTTATATATATCATAATTTTTTAAACTAATATTAAATAGAAATATTCTTCTCAAATTATTTTAAAATTCAACATTTAAAACATTATAGAAAGAAGAATTTTGATTTATTAATCAAATTATTTAACTTACGAAAAAATCTCCCCATATTAATTTTTCTAAATTTAAAAATCAATCTTTATAATTGAATTAAAGACTTTGAATTAAAAAAACATTACTTATTAAATATCCTTCATATACCATCTCACGTGTCAACATTTAAAACATTATTATTGATTGGTTATTAATCTATTGATCAAATTGATTAGCTCAAATAAATCTAAGAGAAAATAATTCTTGCTGGATGATAAGATCCATGTTTATTGCTAAACACGACATGGTAATGCTCATTAATTCTTTCCCTACTGTATGAATCACGGCATAATTATTCGCGATAGTGATCAAAGAATAATTTCACACTCATTCTAAGGAGAAGAGATGAAGATGAATACTCATAAATTATATGTGTTAGATATAGAGCAGTTTTCAAAAAATTACAGTGCATTAAAACTGAAGAAAATTGGGCCCTTTGAATGGTCAAACAAAAATTTTGTCAAACCATCGTTGAATAGTATGGTAATGAATGTTTAGAGTTTTCTGTACTGTATTAATCACCGCATAATTATTCATGATAGTGATCAAAGAATACTTTCACACGCATTGCAAGGAGAAGAGATGAAATTGAATACTCATAAATTGTAGGTGTTAGATATAGATAATTTTTTGAAAAATGACAGTCCATTAAAACTAAAGAAAATTGGGCCATTTGAATGGTCAAAATAAAATTTTCTCAAACCATCATTGAATAGTATGGTAATGAATGTTTAGAGTTGAGTTATAAAATCTTCTCTCACACAATGAATGTGTACTATGTTATGGTAGTGAATATGTAGTGTATATTTAGAGTCAAGTTATAAAATCTTCTCCCACACAGTGAATGTGTATAAGGTAGTTATGGTAATTAATATTTAAATTGTAGTTATAAAATATTTTTTCACACAATGGATGTGTATAACATTTGATAAAGGTCACCAGTTTTTATGTAATGTATATTTAGAATTGAGTTATAAATTTTCTTCCACACAGCAAATGTGTATAACATAATTATTGTAATTAATTTTTAAACTGTAGTTATAAAATATTTTCTCACACAATATATGTGCATAACATTTGATAAAGGTCGTCAGTTTGTATGTAATGTATATTTAGAATCAAATTATAAAATTTCTTCCACACAGCGAATGTGTATAACATAATTATTGTAGTTAATATTTAAACTATAGTTATAAAATCTTTTCTCACATAATAGATGTGCATAACATTTTATAAAGGTTGTCAATTTGTTTCTATTTTATTTGTTTGTTTGTTGGATTGACTGATTGGTTGGTGGGTGCGTGTGTTGTTTGGTTAGAAGGGAGGGGCGATAGGATGGGGGCTTTGTATTGGCCAAACTTTTGGTAGTTATTATTCTGTTTATTGTGATCTTGGTAAGTTGATAATGTATTTTTAAGTTTCCCATTTTTTTTTTAATATCTTTTAGGTTATTGTAAGGGTGATATTTATTTTGACTTACCTATAAGTAGAGTGCATTAAAGATAAATTAAAAGTGACTGTAGGCTAAAAGTATGAGCAGTTATAGGTATAAATTGTTAAGTATGTCATTAAACACATAATGTATTAGTTGAGGCTATTTTATATATGTTAGAGTTGTTTTTATTTTTTTGTGTTGATGTTGACATAGATGAAAAGTAGCAATAGATAAGGAATAGAAACTTTTTATCGTAGAAAAGTAGAAGGTCCACCTAACTCCAATAGAAATGGTAACATCCCAAAACCATAATTAAATTATCAAATATGGACTTATTTATATCGATGTTTTATTTAAATACGATGAATACATTTATTTATTTTATAAGTCAATAACCAAAAAATTGGAGTTTAAACTTCTTATGTCTTATAACTGGAACATGAGTTCCTCTAGATATAAGGATAGGAAAATAATGGTAAAGTTAATATATTATGCATTAGGGTGTTGGGTGAATATTTTGTCAACCAGCTAACTAGTGAGCAAAATAGGTCTCTTCAACCACAGCATAGGGAGATTGGTCAGCCAGGTGTGTAGGTTTACTACATCAACAGGGGACAAATCTCTCCTCTCATGGGGGGAGGTTCCCTATAAATACGCAGGAGCTATAGACTATATAAATAAGCAAAAAATAACACTCAGGGGTAGGATACACCATCCATCTCTCTTCTTTCAAAGATGATGTTCACAGATCAAAGGAGAAATCCTGGGTGATTGGTGAAGGTACTTCTCTTCTTTCAGCAGTAACATTCAGCCAAGAGTCAGATCCCTTCCTAGATAGTAGAAATCTTGGTGAAATGATAGAAGACACTTCTCTTCTTTCAGAAGTGTTTGTTCTTGCAAACAATAGGAATTTTTTAGGTAGGATAAGTAACAAGTGACTGGTAATAAAGTACAGAGTCACTAGCAATCTAAGATGTAGCACAAAGTCTCCACCTTGACTACCCAAGAGTGAGGTACAAAGAACAATGGGGGCACAAAGTCATCCCAAGGTCCTTTACATAGAAACAAAAAATAAACACACACTAAAGATAGTGATAACAACACAAAGTCTAAAAGTAGTTGGCTTCAGGACACCTTCCTTATCACTTCCACTAGTTTTGCTTGTTAAATTGCATAAACAAGAATACATTCAGGAAATAGACATAATAAAAATCTCCTAGAATTATACAAGCTATAACAACATAAAGTCTGCAAGTAACTTGCTTTCTGATTCAAACAAAGAAATATGATAAACAATCTGAGCTCAAAGTCTCAGTGACGCCTTTCAATTTGGGTAGAGTTTTCCTTTTGGTGAAGGGAAGATCTCTCTTCAAATGATGCAAGAGATTACATTATATTGAGGATAGGAGAGACTTGGCACTTTATCACATAGAGCAACCCATGCTGCATAATTAATGCCTTGGATGCATTTTTAGTTCTGTCAGGGAGGGCCATGCTGGAGTAAGGCAACTGCCTTAACTGTGGCATGCTGATTCATCTCTAGTGTCTATTCTCAAGCTTGAATCACTCATTTCATCACCTAATATCTGTGTAATTGTCTATTCCATCTTTACTCCAAAGGAGATAAACAGGCTATGCTTTCAATGTTTGTAGGCCCCAGATACTTACCCAGTGAACTACTCCACCTACTGGGAATACCTCGCATTAATATTTCCCTCATTGTCGCTTCTTCCTTTGGCCTTGGCCTTAGGGTATTTGAATGCATTCAGGTCCACGTTTTAAGCCTGCAAATATCAACAGACACTTCATTACAGTAAATTTGACATTCGCAAGTCTTTCCTTCTCCTTTTCAACTCCTTTGTGTCTTTCTCATTTGTTATGGCTATTTTTTGCTGTGACGTGGGTGAGGACACATGGTGGCATCCATAGCTTTGAAACTTGTTAGGGACTATTGTCTCAGGATGTGACACTTGGCACCTTCCATTTTGCTTTGAGGCTTGACCCTCCTCGAAGGAGGCTTGAAATAGACCCATTTATGGGTGTTGAGTGTCCCCCCTCAAGGGTACCTACCCTTCGGATCATTCAGGTGGCCTTCAAGCCTTAATTCTTTTAGAGGACTTTTCATCTCTTTATTTCCTTCAAACAAAATGTCTGAAGAAATTCCTTCATACAATTTGTCTGAAAGAGTCCTTTCCTTGGTTTTGTGTTTCTACATTTGAGAGTGCTCCATCTTTAACACGTGGCACCTTCTACTACTTTTAGTCAGAGACACGTGGCATCTTCCACTGCATCATACTGAAACCTTTCACTATTGACACTTGGCACTTTCCACTCTCAGGCTTTTGCAACACCATAGAAATGTTTTGGGCTCATTTGAGTTCTCACAGACGATGACACTTGTCGACCTCCACCTAATTTAGTCATTCACCCAGGACCCACCACAGTCCTTGCTCAATATAGTGAAGCTAAAGGAAGGGACTCTGGATATTGACACTTGAAGGCCTCTGACAAGCTTCAAAAGGGACACATGGTAGTATCCGTCACTTTTTAGAAACAAAGTATAATGTGTCTCAGGAAACGACACTTGGAAGCTTACACTTTTCCTTTTCTTTTGCGTGCACTTTAGTTGAACCATCTATTTTGATACTTCTTTATTTTACTAAATCTACCTTTGAACCTTTGAACCCATGAACCATTAAACTTTGAAGCGGTTCAAGGTTCAACGATTCAATCGGTTCATTCCTTTTATTTGGCTAAGTCCCTTTGATATTTTTTTGTACCAAACACATTAAAACTTTTGGTCATTGAACCTATTGAACCGATGAACCAAAATGGTTCAAGGTTCAACGGTTCAAGCCTTTAAAACTCGTTAAGTGCTCAGAGCCGTGGAATCTTTGAAACAGTTAAACTTTGAACCTCTAGCAATTGCGCTTAACTCTTGCTAATGACGTTGAACTTTTGAACCCATTGAACCAAAATGGTTCAAGGTTCAACGGTTCAATGGTTTAATCCTTGCTTAGATTCCTGTTGATGGACATTTTTGATCGAACCAAGGCATTGAACCAATCTTAAAAATGACTAAGTGTTGGAAACTAGTTCTTTTGATTGGACTCATCTATAGAAGCCTTTGCCCCTATTGAACCTCCTAATCCATTTAATCAAAAAGCTTTAAAAATGATGAATTTGAAATCTTAGAATAAATTTTGAGAAGGGAAGAGAGAAATTTTTATCTTTTGAACCAAAATAGTTCACATCTTGTCCTAAATATGAGAAGTCATTTTTTGGGGACAACAGCTGGCTCCAGTTGGGAAACTGCATTCAGTTGGAAACTTGAAACACAACTAAGGGGAGTAGAAACTAGAATCTCCAATGCCTTGAAGTATGCCATTGGGCTATGGAGTTGTGCTACCCAAAAAGAAAGGTGCCAAAAATGAAAATGAAAAGCACAAAATAGAACTAAAGACTATACAAATATACATATGTATAGATGATCTTATCTGATGCCTCAAGATTTGAAGCACTTTAGATGACACCCATTTTGAGACAATGAAGATGGCATTTCATCTTGATAAACTAGCAGGAAACCATTTTTTCCCAAGAATCCGTGATGGGAAAATGGAACTCTCCACTAGGAAACCAATTTTTTGCATCTTCCTCTTGGCTCTTTCTTCTTTTTGCCCAATGGTAAGACATGGTCTTCAATCTAAAAACCATAACTCCTTGATCTCTTGGTGAAGAGTTCTTTTTACTAACTTTGGAGTACAGAAGTATGGTCCACCACCATAGCTTGTTGTTCTACTGGTCCAGTCCAGCACATGCTTTGATTATCAACACCAAACTCTTGACAAACCATCATCTCAGCATCTCCTTTGGTGTGAAGGAGTTTGGTATCTTCATCCTGGGTAGTCTTCAATCTGAACAATAGAGATTTGCATCTAGCTATGTTGTTGGTGTTACTAAATTGAAACTTGTAAGATGAAGTAAAAATATCTCCTTGAGGAGATATTAACACAACCCCAGCTCCTGAACTGGTGGAGGAGCAGCTGCCATCAAATTCAAGAATCCATACCTCATTTGATACTAATTTTACTTTGGATTCTTCTTCATTTGGAGGTGGAGATACTTCCACACTTGCCTTGTGCTCTGCCCATTCTTCTGCTATTTTAGTTGAACACATTTCTAGGGTGTCACTCGTAGGAGCTTCATCAGATGCCTCATGAACTCCATCTGTATACAGAAAGTAGTTACTCATTCTTGAAGACTCAAACATAAGTTGAGCTTTAGGTGCTGAGGTCTGGGTAACCACATATTTCACTTCCTTCTCAGATAGCAGTCTCTTCATAACACCTTTGACTAGAATCCTTGCATTAGATAAATCCATGCTCAATTCACCACCAACATCCCTATAGAAATTCCACCCAAGAAGGATGTCATATGATGCTGGGACGTCAGCTACCAAGACAGTCATCTTGATTCTTTTGTCTGGGAATGCTGCAAATGCAAATTGAGCATCCTTAATTTGTCCCAGCAAAGGTACTTGCTTATTCTCCATGGAGAAACATATACCAAACATCTTGGTTAGTGTGAGGCCAAAGGAATCAGCCACTTTAGCAGGCATGACATTATCTAAAGATCCAGAGTCGATGATGCAATTATTCAGCTAATATCCATTTATCAACAATAAGACATAAAAGGGTTCAATCCTACCAGGAGAAGCAGGAGGGGTAATGACAAGATTGTTCCTAATAGGTGCATTCGTGGGGGAATCATGTGTCACTTTAGTAATTTCTTGTTCAATAGGGACATTCTAATTTTTAATATACTGAACCAATTTATCTAATTGCTCAAGATGGGACTATAGAAATTCAAATTCAAACATTTGAATTCTAGTTTTCTTTGCATGGCCAATGATATCAAATGTTGGAAACAAACCAGGCATAGAGGATGGGAGTTCATCCTTTTGAGTTTTGGGAGGGGGAGAACTGGACTATGAATTTGAAGTTTCAAAAATGTTTGGGGTACTTACCTTTCTAGCAGTCATCAGGTCCTTTGGCTGAAAAGGAGAGTGGATCCTTGCATAGCAATTAAAACTGCTAGTTGAGGTCACTCCTCTATTTTCTCTTTATCATCTTGTTGAGCTAACTGATTCTTGGACCAAGTGAATATAGCATATGACCCATCAACTACATTGCCTTCACTTTTGGGTTCATCCTGGTAGTTTAGGAAACCAATATGGGAGTTGCCAGCTAATTCTTCTTCTTCCTCAGTGAAGAGATTAGCATCATCTTCAAGATTCAACTCAGGCTAGAATGAGAAATTTGATTCGACTTCAAGATATCCAACTACTAAGTTGTTTGGAGGTGCTTCGAGGGTGAGGTTCCTTTGTGGAGGAGGAAGGCAATTTTGCTATCTTTGATTTCTGGTAGCATTGCCTTGGTACACCTGATTCTAATGTGTCCTCCTGGGCATATCTCTATATGTAGGAGCAAATGACATCCCTTGTGCCATCTGCTTTCTAAGAGCTAGCACTTCATTTGCTAGCTTTTGTACCATTGGGTCAGTGGTGGCTATAGATGAGTATTCAGAAGATGAAGAGGATTTGCCTTTATTATGGTCCCTCATTATCTTTCTAGCCAACATAAGGCCATCTTCTACCTCAGTAGCTAATTCTTGAGCAGCAACAAGGTCTATGTGTCTAGCTCATCTTAGCAAGAAACTCACTTCAGGTAGATGTGAGTTGATGAAGAAACACTTGAGATTTTGAGGTGTTAGTTGGGTGACCATGGGAATCCTGTGCCTCAACTTGTCAAACCTGGCAATGAAGTCCCTCATAGGTTCATGGGGCTCCTTCTTTATCTATGTGAACTAGGCTAGCAAGGCATGTGCATCTTTTGCAGGCTTAAACTTGGCTTCAAATTTATCTTTTAGAATGTCCCAATTAGTCAATAACCGAGCTTGCAAATGGTAAAACCATTCTGCAGTAGCACCTTGTAGTGTCTCCATGAATAACCTTACTGCTATGGCTTCATACTCCATGCCTATTACACCACAGGCTATGTTGAAGGAAGTAATATGTTCATCAAGGTGAACTTTTTCATCACAAAAAAATTTGGGGAAATTCTTCCTTGAACTACATGGAAGCTCATGTAGAGGTGGAGTCAAATTAAGTGGGCCAAATGAGTTACCCTAGGGGCCTTGAGCCATTGTTTGATTATGTAAAAGTGAGATAACAAATCTGGGTGGAATATGTATGGGCAAACCTCTGCTAGCAGCATAAAAAGAAGCTTTGCCTTGTGTTGGGGACCTGGTAGGGTTAGGAGGAAGACTCCTATTTCGTTGAAGGTGAGCTTGTGGAGGAAACAACTCAAAATTGCTCTGCTGCACCAACTCAAATGCAAGGTCAACAACACCTTGAGATTTCTAGCTTTTGGTATAACGTGGAGTTACTAGATTGTGAAACAAAAATGGAAAAGGATTGGTCTTACTTTAATTTGAAGATTGAGGCTTCAAATTACTTGTCCTTCCCTAGTGAAGTTGCCAAAAATTGTTGGGTGAATATTTTGTCAACCCACTAACTGGTGAGCAAAATAGGTCTCTTTAACCATAGCATAGGGAGATTGGTTGGCCAGGTGTGCAGGTTTACTACATCATCAGGGGACAAATCTCTCCTCTCATCAAGGGGAGGTTCCCTATAAATATGCAGGAGCTATAGACTATATAAATAAGCAAAAAATGATACTCAGGGGTAGGATACACCATCCATCTCTCTTCTTTCAGAGATGACGTTCACATATCAAAGGAGAAATCCTGGTTGATTGGTGAAGGTACTTCTCTTCTTTCAGAAGTAACATTCAGCCAAGAGCCAGATCCCTTCCTAGATAGTAGAAATCTTGGTGAAATGATAGAAGGCACTTCTCTTCTTTTAGAAGTATTTGTTCTTATAAACAATAAGAATATTTTAGGTAGGATAAGTAACAAGTGAGTGGTAACAGAGTATAGAGTGACCAACAATCTAAGATGTAGCAGAAACTCTCCACCTTGACTGCCCAAGAGTGAGGTATGAAGAACAATGGGGGCACAAAGTCATCCAAAGGTCCTTTACATAGAAGCAAGAAATAAACACACACTAAAGACAACCATAACAACATAAAGTCTAAAAGTAGTTGGCTTCAGGACACCTTCATTATCACTTCCACTAGTTCTGCTTTTTAAATTGCATAAACAAGAATACATTTAAGAAATAGACATAAGAAAAATCTCCTAGAATGATACAAGCTATAACATCACAAAAGTCTGAAAGTAACTTGATTTCTGATTCAAACAAAGAAATATGATAAATAATTTGAGCTCAAAGTCTCAGTGGTGCCTTTCAATTTGGATAGAGTTTTGCTTCTGGTGAAGGGAAGATCTCTCTTCAAAGGATGCAAGAGATTACATTATATAGAGGCCAGGAGAGACTTGGCACTTTGTCCCATGGAGCAACCCATGCTATGTAATTAATGCCTTGGATGAATTTTTGGTTCTTTTAGGGAGGGCCATGCTGGAGTAGGGTGGTTGCCTTGACTTTGATGTGTTGGTTCATCTCTAGTGTCTACTCCCGAGCTTGAATCACTCATTTCATCACCTGCTATCTATGCAATTGTCTATTCTGTCTTTACTCCAAAGGGGACAAATAGGTTGTGTTTTCAATGTTTGCAAGCCCCATATACCTACTTGGTGAACTACTCCACCTACTGGGAATAACTCCTACTGAGATTTCCCTCTTTGTCTCTTCTTCCTTTGGCTTTGGCCTTAGGGTCTTTGAATGCATTTGGGTCCATGTTTTAAGCATGTAGATATCGACATACACTTCATTATATCAAATTTGATGTTCGCGGGTCTTTCCTTCTCCTTATAAAATCCATTTTATCTTTCTCACTTCCTATGGCTACTTTTCACTATGACACAGGTAAGGACATGTGGCGGCATCGATAGCTTTGAAACTTGTTAGGGATTTTTGTCTCAACATGTGACACTTGGCAGCTTCTGCTGCACTTTGAGGTTTGACCCTCCCCAAAGGAGGCTTGAAATAGGCCCATTTTTGAGTGTCGAGTGTCCCCCCGCAAGGGTACCTACCCTTCTGAATCATCTGGTTGGCCTTCAGGCTTTAATTCTTTCAGAGGAATTTTTGTCTCTTTATTTCTTTTGAATAAAATGTCTAAAGAATTCCTTCAGACAATTTGTCTGAAGGAGACCTTTCCTTGGTTTTGTGTTTTTGCATTTGAGAGTGCTCCGTATTTGACACATGGCATCTTCTTCCACTTTTAACCAAAGACATGTGGCATCTTTTGTTGCATCATATTGAAATCTTCCATCATTGACACTTGGCACTTTCTGCTCTTAGGCTTTTGTTACACCATAAAAACATTTGGGGCTCATTTGAGTTCTCACGGATGATGACACTTGTCAGCATCTGTCTACTTTATTCATTCACCTAGGACCCACCACAGTCCTTGCTTAATATAGTGAAGCTAAAGGAAGGGACTGTGGATATTGACACTTGGAGGCTTTCGACAAGCTTCAAAAGGGACACGTGGAAGTATCCATCACTTTTTAGAAACAAAGTATAGTGTGTCTCAACAGATGACACTTGACAGCTTCCGCTCATCCTTTTATTTTGTGTGCGCTTCGATTGAACCATCTATTTCACTTCTTCTTTCTTTGATTGAGGCCGCCTTTGAACCTTTGAACCCGTGAACCATTAAACTTTGAAGTGGTTCAAGGTTCAACGATTCAATCAGTTCATTCCTTTTATTTGACTAAGTCCCTTTGATATCTTTTTGAACCAAACGTGTTGAACCTTTTGGTCATTGAACCCATTGAAATGATGAACCAAAATGGTTCAATGTTCAACAGTTCAACGGTTCAAACCTTTGAAACTTGTTAAGTGCTCGGAGTCGTGGAACCTTTGAAACGGTTGAACTTTGAACCTCTAATAAATGCGCTTAGCTCTTGCTGATGATGCTGAACCTTTGAACCCATTGAATCCATTGAACCAAAATGGTTCAAGGTTCAAGGGTTCAATGGTTCAATCCTTGCTTAGATCCCTGCTGATGGAAATTTTTGATCAAACCAAGGCACTGAATCAATCTTGAAAATGACTAAGTGCTAGAAACTGGTTCTTTTGATTGGACTCACCTGTAGAAGCCTTTGCCCCTGTTGAACCTGCTAATCCCTTTACTGAAAAAGCTTGAAAAATGAGGAATTTGAAAGCTCAGATCAAGTTTTGAGAAGGGAAGAGAGAAATTTTGGTCTTTTGAACCAAAATAGTTCACATGTTGTCCCAAAAATGAGAAGTCATTTATTGAGGACAACATAGGGTATGCCCTATAATATGTTTAGTATGTGGTCAAGTATTTGTCAGTTTGAAGTTAGTAGTTTAAAACTAATACTTCAAGGGTTTCATTCATTCTTGTTAGATTTTATTGAGATGAGAATGGGTTGTAGTGGATAAAAATCTGAATTATAAATCTAGATGTGGTGAGAGACAATCAATTTGAAACATAAAAATGGTGATTTGGTTAATGGAACAGAACACCAAGCTTAAATGAAGATAATAAAATGTTATAACCGATTTTCATTATTAAAAAAAAAATATAAACTTAAATTCATTTGAAAATATATATTATATATATTTGATTAATAAAATATAGCACATACTTCAATTAGATATGTGATGTATGTTCAATACCATTCCACATCAAATAAATCTCCCTTATATAGGTAAACGTTATAGTAAATACTTCATTTATGATATAAAATTATTAGATGTTTCATTTATGATATAAAAGAGGAAGTGTGGATGACTTAAAATTGTGTATAATAAGTTATTACGAAGAACAATGCATATGGTTTTATAATTAATGTTAGAGAAGGTTTATATTAAAGTGAGATACCCTTTATATTAATATAGAAGTAAAAAATGAAAATTTCCATATGTAACATAAAAATAAATGAATGTTAGAGTTTTGTTTTTATTTTTAAATTATTTAATGATAATATTTTATATTATAATCAATAGTTTTATATTTTAATAAAATTATAATTATATATATATATATATATATATATATATATATATATATATATATAATTAATAATAAAATAATAATGAAAAGTTATAATTTAAAATTAGATTATTTTTTTAAAAAAAAATTAAATAATTTTTTTTTAAATAATCAAGTTTAAATGAGAATTTAATTATAAATATAAAAATATTCATTTTTTTAGTTATTTTCTTTGATTAAAGTTCTTAAAAACTATGTAATATATTTAAATATCAATAATTTAAAAGGCATTAATAATGACTTGTTTGTTCGGCATCGACACTCCTACCCAACACACCCCTCAGGGGGAGGGGAAGGACCTATCCAAAGGTGAAAGGTGACATTAAGCTTTAGTCAAGCCCAATTGGATACTGTTGTAGTAGCATTAGGGTTGAGAGGTATTTTTAACAGGAGGTAGGTGGGTAGGCCTCTTATTTCTAGGTTTAAAATGGTAGTTGTGAAGGATGGACATTTTTGCAGAAGGGGGTTATTGATGATGTTGGGCAGTAGGGGAGACTATGGAGGAATAATAGTGGGATGTTTGACATAGAGAGTGTGTTGTAAGATGTTCTTGGTGGTGGGAGTGGAGGTAGCTCCCTTTGATTGGTGGCATTGATCACTGGTAGGTGGTTCTTTGGTGGCTACCCATTTCTTCATTCTCAGATTGTTCTTGTTGGTGGTCTTAGGTTAGTTTTTGGTTAGGTTGTTGTAATGCTATTTTTTTCCTAAGTTTTCTTATTGGCTCCGTTTTGGTTTTAGATTTGGTAGGTTTGGCCCTACAAAATAATTTATAAGGTGTTATTGGTTTTATTTGGGTTTTGAGTTTGGATACTATTTTAATTATGGTTTCATGTAATCTTATTTCATTACATTTAAATAAATAGTTGAAGTACCCATCAACACACAATTACCTATTATATATACAAACAATTATAAAAATAAATAATATTAATAATTGTATTTAAATAACTATCAAAATTAATGGAGTCAAAAATTTTATGTTTGAATAATTAGGAAAATTAATTAAATTAATAATTATATTTAAAAATTAAAAAATTATTGAAATCATTATTGAATGAAGATTAATTTTTCATTCAAAATAGAGTAGTTGTTTGTCCCTACTTGTGATTTTAAAAGTATTGTGAACCGACTAAATTCAAAAAAAAAATTGTTATTGAAGTGTAAAAGAAAGTGAAATATTTAGAATCATTCAATACTTTTGTCCATATATATTATTAAATTTATAAATTTATACAAATTATTACAATTTTATATATATATATATATATATATATATATATATATATATATATATATATATATATACATACATATACATATATATATATATATACATACATATATACATATATATATATATATACATATATATACATACATATATACATATATATATATATATACATATATATACATATATATATATATACATATATACATATATATATACATATACATATATATACATACATACATATATATATATATATATATATATATATATATATATATATATATATATATATATATATATATATATATATACATATACATATACATATACATATACATACATATATATATATATACATATATATATATATACATATATATACATATACATATACATATATATACATATACATATACATATATATACATATATATATATATATATACATATATATATATATATATACATATACATATATATATATATATATATATATATATATATATATATATATATATATATATATATATATATATATATATATATATATATATATACAATATACATATATATGTTTTTTGTTTTATTATAAATTATATTCTCATTTGAAAGTAGACATTGAATAAATGAATGTAATCAAAATATTTAAAAGGTAAGGTTGATTGTTAATTTATGTCTATACCAAATATAATTTGATCACCGAAAGTGATGAACGAAGTGCTCTTTTAAAATTTAAAAAAGTGCAATCTTATTAGATTTATTATTAATATTTTTTCATCAAAAATTTGTTTTGCAAAATATTGAGCACCCCTCTTTGCCATCAAATTATTTTATAAATTTTCATATTATTGGATTCAAAATTTTTATCAATTAGTATGTTATATGATTAATTTTATTTCATTATTAATTTGGAAGGTCAATTGCCAAAAAAATTAAATTAAAATTATTAAAACTGAAAAATTTGATTCAAATTCATTAATATTAATTATGTTTGAACTATTATTAAAAGTTTATATTTATTCACAATTAAAGTTTGAAAATTTTGTAAATACCTATTTTTAATAATTTTTCATTCATTAAGTTATTTAAATAAAACAAATATATTAATTTATAATTTAAATATAATTTATATTTAATAATCACAAATTATATTGTATAATGCATCATAAAACAAGATTGTTTATTCTAAATTGAGTGTGTAACTATCTGTAAAAGGGGTAGGGCGATGTTTCCTTAGACAAATATGACAAGAGTCACAACAAAACTAGTAACCAACATTGTTATGACTAAAAATAGTGTACAATTTTTTTGCAAGCATACCTTTTTACAAGCATACATTTCTTACATCAGAGAACACCAAAGTCAAGCCTACTCACATTATCCCACTGGCCCAATGTTTTGGTTTTCTATTGTATTGCCCTATAAATTTGAACAATATTTAAATTACCATAGAATATTTCAGATCTTCTATCCTTCAATTTTAGAGTTTAAAGGGAATAACTTGAAACTACCAAAGGGAGAACAATAGCCCTAAAGATTACCCAAGAAATCCCAAGATAACAACACAACTAATGACAAAACACCCAATCAAATTTAAACCACTAGTAATTAAGGAACATTTAGCCAATGAATCTAGAAATCACCAATAGTATAAAGCTAGGGACTAAGGAAATGCCAAAAGACCCAAACCTCAAGGCATCTCATTGCCTTTTCTACAGTGAGATTAAAGATTCATAGAGGGTGAATACAAGACAAACCACCCCTTTTTTTATAAATTATAGTCCACTCATCCAGAGTACATGAACTATCAGTTCCCTCATTAGAAGTTGTTATTGATACATTTCACACTGATCTATTAAAAATGGTATGTTCCAAGTCAAAAAAATTCTATGATATCTTATTCAATATTAAAAAAATTAAACCAAACATCATGTCTCAAAATAATCTATTAGATATATATCAATTCCCTTATACAACTCAATCCAATCTTAAATTAATTATATTTAAAATGGCATGGGCTTAAATAATACATATGTCATGAGTCCTAACATTGAAAAATAAAATAATTTATATTATTAATATTGAATGTAAAGTAAACCTTTACAACAATCTCAAGAGCGCACACTTTGAAATACCTTAGTATTTCACTTCCTTCCTTTCTAAAACAATTTTTAAAAATTTAAGATGGCATGCATGTCCACAATTAAAAAAATAAATAAAAATAAAAAAAAGTCCACCCTCTACCTCACTTTGACATCTTCCTTCACTGTGACTCTAGTTCTTTCACTATATCGATGTTTGCAATGCGTGCCCTTCATGCAATTTATAATACAACGAAAATGAAAAGAAAAATAAAGTCCTTATGTATTTATGGGTAAAAGGTGTTATTTGTTTATCTTTATGTGAATATTAATGTAATTCATAACTTCATACTATTTAGTATGGGAAATTTTCTCTAATATAATATAATTTATAGATAAATTAATGATGGATTCTATGATAAGGAATTCCCACAACCCAAAATGAATAGTACCAGGGATTTATGGGATTTGTTTTTACTAATAATGTATAGAGAATAGGAGATGATATATTTTTCAAACATTTTATATAATTAAGACAGTAACTTAGACATTTTCAAGTCCATCATACCATTTTTTTATAATTGTTTATCATGCTTTGACTCCTACACAAGGATTGATTAAGATGGAAAATATATTTCAATTTTGATCTATGTGAGTGTAATTAAACATTATTATTATTGTATAAGTACACCACTTATCATATTTGGATGTGCTATGATCAATAATATAGTTTCTTTTTGGTATAATACATTATGATCTTGGCATATATTAGTAAATAAAAGCTTGGTATTATGTGTTAATAAGTTGATAATATTGAAATTTATTTATAGAGACTAAATAAGATGCATAATATTTTTCATTGTTAATCTAATTAAGTACATTTAAAAAATATTCAATGTATTTATATCACTTCCAATAACATGATGCACAAATATTACTTCCTAAATTAACTAAAATGACTAGATAAATATACGGTGTGTGTTAATAATTTTACTATTACATAGTGGCTAATTGGGAGAGAAAATGTATTTCATTCTTACACAATATATAAAATAAGTATAAGAACTTCACTTCTCATATCTAAATACATTTCAATAAATAAAATAATTCAGACATTTTAAACACATGCCATATCAAGGGTTGTATAAGCTAGGTATGACTTGTAAACTCTAAGTCTACTTTGATAAAATTTGATCTCCTTTTAAATAAGAAATTGGTTTCCCCCATTAATACTAATAATAAAACTATTTGATGAAAATCATAACTTTTTTTTCAATATTGAAATGTAAATAAATATAATCATGTGGTTTCATATATAAAGAGTGGTAAAATTTGTATTTGATAATTAAGGGCACCATTTAATCATAATCCCATGGATAAGTAGGCCTAGAATATCAATTAAAACTAGTTTAGAAAACATGATTATATAGAAGTATCAGTGCATAAGTATATACATGCAATCAAGGGAACCTAAAAAGAAAACTTTTTTCAAATTTACATGCAGTTAGATTGAATCCATCTCCTACATGTTTATTTACTCAACTTGATCCACCTACAATATCTAATCCATTACCCATACTATGTACACCAACTATTTCAACTCCAATAGTCATAAAATGAAATCCATCATCAACACATGTGATTTAGCCCATAGTGCATGAATTAGAATCATCAAGTACCTCTTTTATTCACTTTAAATACATGTATTAATGAAAAATATTATCAAATAATATTATAGACAATCCAGAGTAAAATGGGAATGTGAATACACTACTACCAATATTAATGTTTTGGTATGTCTTTCTTCCCCTCTAAATTATACACCATATTTTGAGTATGTTTGATGTTCTCAAATAGACACTGATCAATTATAAATTATATTAGTTGGCAAATTTGAAATGATAATATTTAATATTATATATTTTCTTAAGTGTTAATTTTAATTAGATATTCGTTTATTAAAATTTATTTTCTCGTTTTTAAGTTGAAATTTTATTAGGTTTGTAATGTAAAAAATACATTTGATTTAATCAACTAAAATATCATAATTATAGTTATTTTTAGAGATCATAAAAAATATTGTGAAAAATGTAAATCCATCATTTTGATGTAAATAATTATGTAATTTGTATCAAATAAGGAATAAATCCAAAATTATAACACTCTCTCCCTAATTTTAATGTTTGTTATTTTTTATCACTATTAAAATAATAAAAATCTACTAATGTTAGAATTTTTTCAAAATATAAAAGTAGAGAAGAAAACATATGATATTTGATCTCATAATAAGTAATATATGTTAACACACATACATATATATGTGTGTGTAAATAAAATATGTTGATATAAAATATCATTGTTTGATGCATTATATTGATTAAATATTTGTATAATGTTTTTATCTCAATGTAAATAACCAAGAAGGTTCTAACAACCCATTGTGTGCTTTAGTTTGTAAAAACATTATGCCAATGCTTAATAATATTCAAGTGTTAGATGAGGTCATAATTTCAAAATACAATACATCTAATAGTTATTAAACCTTTTTGAATATTAGCTAACAAATATTTTTTGAAATTTTTGTTTGAAAGTGAGAGGAGAAAAGGGATGTTAAGGGAAGCATGCTTTTAAGCTATGAGATAATGGTACCAAGGGTAATTTAGCTTACTACATAGTCCCTTTATCTTAAATTAAAATATTTGGTTAGAGTTACATGTCTTTGTCAAAAAAATTGTATGCATTATTATTCTATGGAATGGATACTATTATGCTTCTTCGTGTAGCCTTCATATATTATATTTGTGTGTCTTAGCTTCCTAAATATTTTAAGAGTTAATATGGTAGTTTTGACCTACCAATACATGACCATTAAGCAACCTATTTGGAAACATGTCAACCTATTTGGATACATGTATATCTATAGGAATACTCAATTCACACTACCTAAAAAATATTTAGGAAAGAAATTGAAGATGGGGGAAGGGAAATACTTGGTCAATTTGTAATATATTTTTCATTTTTTTAGGAATCAATTACTAAAAGGGTGACTCTTCCTTTGTTCTAAAGTAACTATAATACCACCATGTCCTAGAAAATTTTATACAAACATTAATGGTAATTATTTATAGATAACCATGATTGTATAATATTCTAAACTTTGTAACTTAATGTGACATCTACCCAGAAAATAAGGTACATAGTGTTCAATTTCCAAGTCTTCTACAAATAAATTTCGTTCTCCATTAAAAGTGGAAATTTATGTCAATATAATTCATCTTTATTTATCCTAGCTTTAAGAACAAGGATGAATTTTTTTTGTGGTAGATATATGGATGAAATATGATTTTTACATTCTCGAAATACAATTATAAGCTAAAGGTCCTAAGGTTGGAAAATTATATCTCCAAGATGTGTTTAAGATGCATGGGATCCATTAACAAATTGTCTATGATAACTTTAATTTTTTTAATTTCCTTTTTAGTAGGAGTTATTTTGAAATGCAGGAAATACATTTAACATATGCTATACATATCATCCTTAAATGTATGGGGGGAAAAGTGCTTGGAATTGTATAAAAGAATTTATACACATGATAAGTGGAAATTTGGTTATGATGGATACATTTAGCTCACCTTAATGGTAAAATGTGACTTACCATTCATAAAAAAAATGACATGTATCAAATATTTATATAGGTATGAGGCACTATCACCATTAGATTGGGTAATTCATAAGAGAAAGGTCCTAGAAATAGAGGAAGCAATGTAAGAGATTTAAAATATTCTATAAATTTTGAGAAAATACTTGGTAGTTACTACCAATAAGATGAATCAATAATTGGATCAACATAGGATATAAAGGATGTGTTAAATCAGGGACATGGTCTTTTTATAGTTTAAATTTCATAAATAGAATAAGTCAAACTACCTGTATGGAAGTAAAAGTTGTATCTAAAGATTTTCAAGCCATATCAAGTGTCCGAGAAGGTGGGGTAAGTTTCATATACACTGGAAATACAAAATAAGGGAAGGTTGCATGTTCTGTTTCATGTTTAAATATGAGTATAAAGGTGCATGTGGTGCCATGGATAGAACTATTTATCACTGATAAATAAGGATAGTTTATGCTATAGTCAAAGTTCCTTGTTAGGAAGGAATCTAAGAAGGTTATGTGGGTGTTAAAGATGAAGTGGAGAGGGATTTCCATTGATCATGTAAATTTATAAATAAAATAATTTTTAGGTAAGTATTTGAGCCTAAAATAGTGATAAATAAATCATAATTTTATAAATAATATGAACACATGAAAAATGACAAGGAAAGGGGAGAAATAATAAAAAATGGATAATTTTAAGGTAAGCATGGAAAAGTGTAATTTTATTTTAAGAAAGTTTCAAAATACAAGGGAATACTTACAAGTTATAAAAAATCCCTTCATTTTCATTCATGTGTTATGTCAGATAGTGATATATAGTATGATGGTCAAAGATTTGTTTTGTGATATTCAAATAGATATTTTACTTAATGATGATGTAATAATATTAAATCAAGAGTCATTCAATTATAATACATTCCATATCAAGCAAAGAAATATTGTAGTTGATTTTAAAAATCACAGTGATTATGAAGATGAGGATAATCAAACTGTTCAATAAAACACAATGGAACATGAGTGTAACATCATATCTAGGCTATGACATGGTCAAATTATGGAAGTAACTTAAATATTTATGTCACAAAGAAGATATATTGATAGACAACAATAATAGAATAGAAAATATTGAGGTGAATTATATACAGGTAAAAATTCATAGTCAACAAGAAAGATAATGGATTTTGGTAGTGAAGAAAAAGAAAGGTCAAGGTAAATATGATCTTCTAAATATGACTCTCAGATTGAGAATGCAAAATATATTAGAATAATATTAATTATTTTTTGGTTTAGTTTGAATAGTTTGGGATAGATTTTATTGTTTTATCTGGCTTTTTGGCCAAGTTTATTTTATTTAAGTATAAGGATTTGTTATATATCTAGGCTATTAGGCCACATCTTCATGTGTAATGTCTGGGGTTGGGTCCCTAGTTCAAAAAAAAACATCTTTTTAACTAATACTTTATTTTTAAAAAAGTAATAAAATAACTTGATTATTTTAATTTAAT
Organism: Torreya grandis; assembly: GCA_037957365.1. Lineage (NCBI taxonomy): Eukaryota > Viridiplantae > Streptophyta > Pinopsida > Cupressales > Taxaceae > Torreya > Torreya grandis. Next base: position 2,920,088 of record JARHVA010001408.1, on the reverse strand, counting down.
ATTAAAGTGAACACATAAACATAATAAATAAACCAACAATTCTAAAATAAATATATCCTTATTAATTATTATGACAAAAACAAAGATGTTATATACATATACTAAATAAATCATTGTAAATATGTCACCTAAATTTCAATATGGATACGCATGCAAAATAATGATATCAACCCTGACCAAAAGTCTTGATTTGATTGGGGTTTAAAAAACACAATGTTTTAAATTTTTCAAATAGTTACCATGAGCAATCAAAAGTAACATTTGTAGTATATAAAGAAGGTTAGTGATTGTGTTTGCTTGGTTTCAATTTCACATTTCATTATTTCAGTGTTCATGTTGAAACACTTGAATAGTTTTAAAACATAATTTTTTCCTTAAATTATGGAAAATTCATATGCACTTTTGATATCTGAAAAATTTATGTAAATTAGGATAATATTTATACGGACTACTTTGATGGTTAGCATGTCTAAAGGAGCCAAAATAACAATATGTCAAAAAAATTAAATTACATAAATAAAACTAAGTTTAGTAATATTAAAACTATAGGGTATATTTGCAAGAAATGTTAACTTTAGAAAATGATAAACATTATCTTTGATGACGTTATCTTATGTTTATTATTTTATGGTATTTTTGATGACGTTATCTTATGTTTATTATTTTATGGTTTTAATATTTTATTGTGTTTGATGATGTTATATTTTATTTATTGCTTTATGACTTTAACCTCACATCTCTTTCTTTTTGAATGATAGTATGCAAGCAAGTACAGAATCAAGGATTAGGGTATTATGAGGTAGAATATGCACCTTTACGTGTTGAGGCCATGCAACACATTTAGAGCTAAGGGTAGCCATCCATTTTGGTCATGAGATAGACTTAACACTCACCATCATAAGATTCATGGTCATTAACCCGTTCCAAGGAGGCCCCCTAGGCATGCTGGAAGTGGGCAATGTAAGCCTAAAGGAATAAAAATAAACAAAAGGCAAAAAGACAAGAGGCCAATAGACCAAATCTTGAAAAAGCAGAGCATCAATAAGAGAGATAGGTTGGAAAGATCATGTTTGGCTAGGGAGGATATGTCGGAGTTATGTTATCTCAGTGAGACAATGTTGAAGTAAATCAATGATGAGAAGGTTGCATATGATTCAAGTGAAAACATGGCATGGAAAAGGGAAGCTTGGATTCAGTGAAGAGATTATATTCGACAAATGGAGTGAAAAAGAGAATGGGTGGAGAAATAGTAAGGTGCATGAAACAATGGACCTCAGGTTAAATGGATTGTGTTCATTAGTTTTCACAAAGTTAATGTTAAGTTCAATTTAGTTTGCTTAATATTAACATTGATATTTATACAACAATCACCATTCTGATTACAATGAGATGACCCTAAATCCCATTTTAGTGATGATGATCACATTCCTTTGAGAGAAATGCATTTGTTGAATGGTAGATATATTCATTACATGGGAATAATAAATGAAAGTGTGCATGACAAGTAGATATATTCATTAAGAAGTATGATAGTTAATTCTTATTTACCAAAATTGACAAGTTTATTATTCATGTTGGTGTCTTATTCTTCATTTTATTAGGATTTTTAAAATGCACATTTACAAATGCAGGTGTCCAAGGTGATATGCATATACTTGCATTCATGTGGTTGACTACTTCCACCTGTTTGTCCATTTTTAGAGTCCCAATAGATGTGGTATTACATACATGAGTAATGATAATTAGTTGTGTGAAATGACTTATGTGTCTATTATTACATGATGTATGCTTATAAATTTGGATGGAAATCAACTGAAACACATGATTAATCACATTTTAATCTATAAATTTGATGTTTATTTACCACCAATTGCTTACTTCATTTTGTGTAATTAAGTTGTTTATGAATGAATGAATGAATGAATGACTATGTTCAGAAGTTTTTTAACCAAAAAAAATACAAATTAATTTCATATGAAAATATGCTATAAATAGACATACTAAAACTAGAAAATATATCCCTAAAAAATAGCAACTTCTCCCTGAGTAAAGAACACATGGTAATTACAAGCTCTGTATGTGTCATCCAAATACTTGAAATATTATTGATAAGCATATGTGTTATGTCATCATGGCTTTTTAAATCCCTCGATTGGCTTCCTGACCTATTTTTGTAGCTTTTTTCTAATCATGTGGCTTATTTTTTATTTTTTAGATTTTATTTTCTTTGGATTTATTTATTTATTTGTTTTTTATTTTCTTCAAGTTTGCTAGGGTTTTGGTAAGTAGTGGGGTTGTGGATAACAATTGCATTTTTGGGATGGAAGGTTATGCTACTAATGTTTGTTTCTAATATGAACTAATAAGCTAGAAAAAATCCTATTAAGGTATATGATCAAAACCATGAGAAAACTTGTTTTGTTAGAGTTTTATGTTGATCTTGTCTTACATTGTTTCCTTAGTTTCCATCATTGTCATAACATTTTTCTAGGACTTTCAAGGCTACGCATGCAATTATTATGCATTTATCTCTGCTTTTTAGGTGAATAGTTTGGTTTTAAATGATCTTCAACCTTTTTATCGCAAATATAATTGCATAGAGTGATAAGGATGGCATCGAAGTGAGCTAAGATGTTTATCCCAAAGAAGTACAATGAGGTATAGCTTATGATAATCCCCTCAACCTAATATTTGTTTAAAATATGAAGTTAATAATGTTTATAAATAAAATGAAAATGATTGTTTGATAACTTATTATATCAATTGTGTACCCTCTAAACAATACCTTAATCCCTATATTTGTCATCTTTAGAATTGTTATAAACATAGGTAATTTAATAACCTACTTGATTCTATGTTTATTTGGACTAAGCTCTAATTAATTGAGAGTTGATTGGGAGTTGGGAGTTACACATAATTAAGTAGTGCACCTAACGTCAACTATCCCTATGTCCCCTATATATATAAACTCCTGTAGTGCATTGTAATAAATAAATTTGCATGATATGAATATGAGAGACTTTAAACTAATTTATCCATGATTGTTCTGTCTGCAATAGATTTTTGGTTGTGGTAATGACATGCTAAAGTGACCCTGATGGATGAGAATCTTCATCTCTCATATATGGTATCAAAGCTGTCTCTAATAACCCTTATTCATCCAGTAATCAAATGAAGTTTTTCTAAGCCATACAGGGCATACTGTCTGCATTGGTTTTTTCAAGAATTGCATATCATCTACTATGTTCTGCATTAGGGTTCCTACACTCAGTGTATAGTTTGATTCGATCATTGTTTCAGATATGTGATAGGTTTTTGCATTTGATACAACTATATTGGCATTTGCTTCTCCCAAACTCACATGTATCATTCAAATCATGTCTCATCTTGCGAGCTTCCCAAAAGCTCGGTGTGTTTTTTTAATGTAAAAAGGTGAGCATTGTTCATTACGGACCCTATTTTGGCTTAGCGATGTTTTTGCATCGATGTTTTTACATTGGAATATTTTTTTACCTTGCAGTGGCTCGGTGACTATTTTTGAAATTTGTATTATAAGGGACCTTTTTTTGTCCAAATTTTTGTAAAAAAAGTGTTTTAATATAAAGGAGGGACTATTTTTTAGGCAAAATTGTTTCAATTTTAGTCACTTCAAATGTTGCACAAGCTTCAAATTATGTTTGACGTCAAGGATGTTGAGTGTTCAGTTTGATGTTCATTCTTGACTTGTTTTCCCTGTAGAACAAAATTGTTACCCTATAACATAAGATTGATACATTAGACATACCTTCCCGCTATTCCTTGTCCACCTCTAGTCATTGATCCTGTATCTATTGACCCTAATTTGTCAATATTTGAGCCTACTACTATATTTGTTCCTCTTATTCTTTATTATGGTATGCAACCAATTGATGTGCCTTTTGACTGTGACCTCCTAGATCCTGAGCATCCCTTTATTCTAATTGGCCCTTATATAGCAGCGTTTGCTTTTTTTTTTGTTACTTATATTGATGCACATTCTAATTATGTGCATGCTAATCTTATTGCTTGTGCATTCTACTATTTTCAATTTTTATCCTCCTATATATATGTCTACTTCTTTTGAGAAGCATACAACTACATATGGATCTTGCATGCTTTGTTTCATGGGTCATTCTACTAGACATGTGGGTATTGGTAAGCATCTGCATGGCATTATTTCCCATATCTAGCATGTTAATTGGATTGATCGATATGGCATTAGTTATGATGTATATTTTACATCTTATTTTGGATCACTTCATAACTTTTCAAATCTAGTCTTTGTTTGCTCTTCTTTTCATGAGGACATTGAGCAACATATGAGCTCGATAACACCTTCACTCAAATGTGAGAACACTAAGAGTGTTCCTATCAATCATGTTTCTCCTGATACAATATTATATAATTCTTCACATGATCCATTTGTGTACTTTACACTGGTTTAATATCCTTTTCCATCTATATACATATAATATGGACATAATGCAACTTCTTTGTCCACACAATGTTCTTCCTTCCTTCTAATGCTCTTTTCTATGGAAACTATTTTTAGGATAAACTTTCATTTTACTCATGGTTTTCTTTGACAACCTCCTTTACATAAAGAGTTATTTTTGTACATATAGTGTCATTTGGTTTAGGTTCATTGGTGATTTATTCTTATGGGATCATTTTGAATTGCACTAAGTCTACAGAGCTATGGAAGATTTGATTTTTTAGTTTTCCATCATGTGTGTATGCTCTATTCTAAGCATTTTTTATCTACTTCAATTTATTAAATCTCCCTTCACCACTAGGGTCATCTTCTTATGAGATATTTTAAGTATATATTCTAATATTATTTGACATTTTGAATGTATACTATAGCTTTATGTGGAGCTATTATAGTGCATTTATTGTCAAGTTATCCATGTTTAAGTAATGGGATTCATCCTTTCATATAAACTGTTTATCACTCCACCCAATGGACATTAATGGGGGAGATCCATGAGCATAAAACTTTGGGTGTCATGTCCATTGATATTCTTTGGATTGCCACATATTTTATTTGATAAAAATGATCTTCTATTCAATTTGGCGATCTTTTTTGCATGTTCAACAACTTTGATAGTCCCCTTTTCATAAGGATCTATTCTAGTGAATAAAGTATTAGTTTTTTAAATCAAGAAGTGGTCTAAGCCACTCATTCTATTTTTAGTTCATGAGGGAATTTTCATCCAGCAAACACATTTTTGTTGTACATAGGTTTGGATATTTGATTCAGTTATAATGATTAATTCTATTCTAGTTTAGATATTTGATTCAATTATAATGACTAACTACTATGATTCTAGTTTATCACTACAGTAGATGTTTATGCTTGTTTTACTTAAAACATGCTTTACATTCTTGCATAATTTAGATTTATATTATTACTATTATTGGTATACTGCTAGATATTGTAGATGCCTAGCTTTTATGGTTGCAGAAAAATGGTATATGAGCTAGGCTTAGAGGTGTACTTTGACAGCTGCTGTGATAACTAAGAGGTTAATGAGTGGCTAGGATTGGCACCGACTAGTAAAAGGTGGATTGTAAAGAATATTTAAGCCACTTCTCAATATTACATTGTTGTAGTTGGCTTCATGACTATTTTTAGGTCCTTTACTGTTTTCAATCATCGTCTTATTATTTGGATGCTATACAGACTTGATTGCATTGGTATATGCCATGTGTAGTTATTTATGTTAAACCTTGTCTTTTACCCCATGTGACCTTTGTGTTTTTCATTGATTTCATTCTTACTAGCCAGTGTGCTTAATAGCCTCTTTGTGAAATATTTAGAATCATTGAATACTTTTGTCCATATATATTATTAAAATTATAATTTTATACAAATTATTAAAATTATTATATATATATATATATATATATATATATATATATATATATATATATATATATATATATATATATATATATATATATATATATACACTCATTTGAAAAGAGATATTGAATAAATAATTGTCATCAAAAAATTTAAAAGGTAAGGTTGATTGTTAAATTATGTCTATACCAAATATAATGTAATCATAGAAAGTGATGAACGAAGTGCTCTTTTAAAATTTAAAAATCTGAAATCTTATTAGATTTATTATTAATATTTTTTCATGTAAAATTTATTTTTCAAAATATTGAGCACCCTTCTTTCCCATCAAATTTTTTATATAAATTTTCATATTATTGGATTCAAAATTTTTATCAATTAGTATGTTACATGATTCATTTTATTTCATTATTAATTTGAAAGGTCAATTGCCAAAAAAATAAATTAAAATTATTAAAATTCAAAAATTTGATTCAAATTCAATAATATTAATTATGTTTGAACTATTATTAAAAGTTTATATTTATTCACAATTAAAGTTTTAAAATTTTGTAAATACCTATTTTTAATAATTTTTCATTCATTAAATTATTTAAATAAAACAAATATATTAATAAATAGGGCTCTATTTTTGGGCTTTTCTCTTGTAAAGATGTTGCTTGCATGCCAATGACCTCTCCTTCAATCTTTCCAAGCCCATACATTATGAAAAATCAAATGTTATCCCAGTAGTGAAGATCACTCTTCCGAAGGTAATTGGGTTTTGAAGAGTTTACAGTTATTTATAGACTCAACAATATTTTGACCTTGGTCAGAATAATTGCATCAATGGGTAGATGTTATCTCGACTAAATACTGTGTAATCTATTTATGTCCTAATTGATTTTTCATCATCCAATTTATGAAGCTTAAAAATTATTAAAGAGCTCTTAAAGAGAAGCATTGGTTTTAAAAAGGAGACGGGCTCTTTATATTTTATATATTAAAAATATATCTCTTATTTTTAAATCTAATTCTCAATTTTTTATTTTCAATACCCCCTCCTAATACTTCTTTGCAATAAAAATACCAATATGTTTACCAAATATTTTACCTATCTATTTTTTTGAAAAAATTAACATTCCCTTTTCATTTATAACTTTCATAATTAAGTTGGAATGTGTAATGATTTAATGTAAAGCCTATCATTACATGTAAAATCATCACAAGGAGTTAAGATTGATAAATTTATGGAAGGTGCTAACTTGTATCCTAATTTCATTAACAAAAAAACAAGACTAAAATTTATTTTGAAGTTTTGAAGAATTCTAATTTATTTTAAAAATATGATATTTATGAATACATCTTGCACTTTTCAAATTGCTTAAAACTTATAACTACTTATTATTATTGATTTAAAAAATAAGAAAAATATATGAATTCTATTAATATTTACGTCATATCATGACCCACATTCAATTTAATTCTAAATAAATTAAAGAACTCATTTACCCCAAAATACACATACACACTCTTTATTTAAAAACTTTAACATAAATGAACATATTATAATATCATCTCTTGTGATTGCAAAGGGTATTTGAGATTATTATAATTACAAATAATTGTACATATAAATAACTAAAAATATATTAAAGAGTAAAATAATATTGAAAATTACTTTTTCTATATAATAATAATAACTTTCCTTTAAACATATATTTAGGAAGGAAAAATTATATCTTCTAAAATATAAGTAAAAATATTGCATTGTATGTGATTTAGTGATTCTCTCTAATATTTAAACATTCAATCAAAATATATATATCATAATTTTACTTGATACTAAATAAAAAAATTATATAAAATATTTTTCTCAATCTACCTTAAAATTCAACATTTAAAATATTGTATATTATAGAAAGAATTTTGATTCATTAATCAAATTATTTAACTTACAAAAAATCTCCCCATATAAACTTTTTCTAAATTTAAGAATCAATCTTTATAATTGAATTAAACACTTTGATCATTTTAAAAAACGTTACTTATTAAATATAGTAGAAAATTTAAAATATCCTTCTCATACCATTTCATGTGTCAACATTTAAAACATTATTGTTGAAAGGTTATTAATCTATTGATCAAATCATTTAGATCCAAAAAAAATCTACAAAAACTTTAAGCTCTTAACCATAAATCCCAAACATAAGCCTAAAATCATAAATCCTAGACACTAGATGACAAAACCTTAAATTTATAGGTCATTAATATTAAACACTAAAACTTAAACACAAAATTTAAAATCATTAATCTTAAACCCTAAACACCAAACCCCAAACCCCAAACCTAAAACCCAAAACCTTGACCCCTAAACTCTTAACACTAAACCCTAATCTTGAAACCCTGAACCTTGAAAATTGAACCCCAACCACAAACATAGAACCATAAAACCTAAAAACATAGACCCTAAATCCTAAAATTGGATAAACCATAAACCTTAAAACCTAAATGCTAGAACCCAAACAATCAACTCCAAACACTAAACTATAAACTTTGAACCCTAAAGTTTTAACCTAAAACCCTAAAAATGAAACCTAAATGACAAAAGCTAAACATACATCATGGAGACCACACTAAAGAGGAATGATGTAAGAAATGGTTGTTCATCTCAATCCCCTCTCAACTTTCCTATCATTATTCCTACACAAGCGTAAAGATTTAAATGGAAGGATAAAACATGAAATAACAAAGTCAGTGGCATAAATGCTAATAATTTATTCTCATGACCCACATCATTATTTGAGATTAACTCACAAACATGAGAAGATCCAAAATGATTTGGCCCTTTCACTCAATGATTTGGAAATAACTATATTTACAAGAAGGATTTCACCTCATATGAAGTAAGCACAAAGAGTTAATTTTTATCTATCATCATTTTTCATCATCCCTCATCATTCAAAATGAATTTTTCCATATAAGTGAAAATAGGATATTATCTTATTTCATCCATGTAAATTATTCAATAATCTCCCTAGAGTAATCCATCATGACCCTATCTAATCTACTAGACATGAATGAGAATAATCAACCTAGTACACTCCAATCAGAATGAAAGGAATTAAAACACCATTCCATATTCATCTAAAGAATATATTGTTCAGTCTGAAACAAATTTATACTAACTACTATATTGGATTACACTCTGATAGATGAGGGAGTGACTAGGGATGATGATACAGTGATTAGGCATGATGAGTGACAATGAAGGAATGGTTAGGGACAATGGGGGATGAGGACAAATGAGGAAGAGGTGATTAGGGATGATTAAAGATTATGAGGGTTGATGAGGGAATGATTAAGGATGATGAGGGGTCCAATGAAAGACGATGAATAATTGATTAGGGACAATAAAAAATGATGATGGTTAATGAGGGAGTTATTAGGGATAATGAGGGTTGATGAGAGTGTGACTAGAGATGATGATCGAGATGATGAGAGAGTGATTAGGGTTGATGAGGTCTAATGAGGGAGTGTTTAGGGATGATCAATGATAATGAGGGATGGTGAGGGAGTGACTAGGGATGATGAGGGTTGATGAGGGAGTGATTAGTAAAAATTGAGGATGATGATAGCTAATGAGGGAGTGATTAAGGATAATGAGAACTGGTGAGGGAATGAGTAGGGATGATGAAGGTTAATAAGGGAGTGTCCTATGTGAATTCAAAGTGCTATAATATGACTTTATTTTATATGACCTTGGAATAATGCATGAGATTAGAATTGAAGAATGCATGGATTGACTATCTATTTGACATTTGTTTTAGAGTGAACAATATATTTTTAGAATGAATTTGAATGGTTTTTTATTTATTATATTTCAAATAGAGTCTATTAGTGTGATTAACTACATTCATGTCTAGTATAATTTATCATATCTTGATTATAGGTAGATGTCATGTATGAGAGAATGCATACATATATGTAATAGGTATGTCATAGATGTCATGTATGAGTGACTGTATCATGACTATAGGTCTGTTACAAGTTAGATGATACAGGGCAGTCATCTTTGCATATTGATAGAACCATTGATTGAAAAACCCCCAAATTATTTAAAAATCCATCTTCAAACTCAAGTACTCAATTGGGTAGTGCAAACTAAAGTAGATAAATTAGGTAGGGCACACTCAATTAGGTGAAATATGGGGTAGAATAAATGGTATAGATCTATTACATATGTAACTTCATTTCTCATTCTACATTTTGATCTTGAAATTTTGAAAACTAAGTATTGACTAGAATGGAATTTTAAAAACTAACTTCTAAATGGTAATTCCTACAACTCTGTAATCAATTTTTGAAGATATTGAGTATCCATAATTTTTTATATTTAGTAAATAAATGTCTTTAAAATAAAACATAAACTTATACATAAAATCTATTTTACTAAATATATCCTTGAAAAACATCAAACATGCCACAAAAAATTACACTCCAACATGCTTAACAAACTTGAATGAAAAAAAGAAATCACTCCACAAAGGGAATACCCCCTTTATAAAGGATGCACACCCTTTAGAAAGGGCATACACCCTTTGAAAAGGGTGTGCATCCTTTATAAAAGGCATACACCCTTTGAAAAGGGTTTACATCCTTTATAAAGGACATACACCCTCTACAAAGGCTATGCATCCTTTGCATGGGGCATACACCCTTTAAACATTTCAATTTTTTTGTGTTTTCCCTCCAAATCTACCTTGGGTACAGGGTTAGGGAGGACCAAACCTACCTTGAAAATGGTCATGGTGCAACCCACTTAATTTCTAAGAAATTTAGGAGTCTTTTTCATCTTTGTCCACACATCTAATTGGGTAGATTTTATCCTTACATAACATCAAACATGGAACAAAAAATTGTAGTCCAAAGTAATTAACAACAACCTCTAACTATTTTTAGACACATTATGAGTGGTGCCAAAAAGGAAGAGAGAGATTTGGGAGCTCAACTTGAATCAACATTATAGACACTACCATTGTTATTGGTATAACTACATTGGATCTAAGGTTTGGAAAGTTATTATGGAGCAGAACAGAGTGGTGAAAAAGTAGCTAGGTTTAGCGACAGCCAAAATGTGGTAGTAATGAATACTTCTCCTAGTTTTTATACCTTACATCATTCATCATGGCACCATCCAATAAAGATGAGAATAAATAGGGTTATATTTTTGGGGATTTATCTTACAAGGATTTTGTTTTCCTACCAATGGCCTCTCGTTCAATCTTTCCAAGCCCATACATTGTGAAAATTGGATGTTATTCTAGTATTGAAGATCGCTCTTCTAGAGTTAACTAGGTTCTGATGATTTTACATTTATTTATAGAATCAACTAGATTTTGGCCTCAGTCAGAAGAGTTTCATCAATGGATTGATAGTGCCTTGACTAAATATCGTGTAATCTATTTATGTTCTAAAGGTCTTTTCATAATCTAATTTATGGAGCTTGAAAATGATTTGAAAGTTCTTAAAGAGAGACCTTGGTTTTGGAGATGAGATGGGCTCTTTGTGTTTTGTATATTAGAAATATATATCCGTTAATTTTTATTTCTACTTCTTAATTTTTTATTTTCAATACCCCTCCTAATACTTCTTTGCAATAAAAATATCAATATTCTTACCAAATATTTTACCTATCTATTTTTGTGAATATTTTAATGTTACCTTTTCATTTATAACTTTCATAATTAAGTTGGAATGTGTAATGATTTAATGTAATTTTATCATTATATGTAAAATCATCACAAAGAATTAAGACTGTTAAATTTACACAGGGTACTAATTTGTATCTTAATTTCACTAATAAAAAAAATAAGTTTGTAATTTTTTTTTTTGAAGTTTTGAATAATTCTAATTTATTTTAAAAATATGATATTTATGTATACATCTTCTCATCGTTGTACTTTTCAAATTTATTAAAACTTATAACATCTCTTATTACTATTTATTATTATTTATTAAAAAATTAAAAAAAAAAATGATTTCTATTAATATTTACATCATATTACAACCCACATTCAATTTAATTGTAACTAAGTTAAAGAACTCATTTACCCTTAAATACTTAATTTTTTTTCTTTCTTTAAAAACTTTAACACAAGTGAACACACTATAATATCATCTCTTGTGGTTGCAAAGCATATTTGAGATAATTATAATTACAAAAGATATTTACATATAGATAACTGTAAATATATTTAAAAATAAAAATAATATTCGAAATTAATTTTTCTATATAATAACATTTTTCATACAAATATATATTTAGAAAGGAAAAATTATATCTTCTAAAATATAATTAAAAATATTAAATTCTATATAATTTAGTGATTCTTTCTAATATTTAGATATTCAATATTATTTATATATATCATAATTTTTTAAACTAATATTAAATAGAAATATTCTTCTCAATCTACTTTAAATTTCAACATTTAAAACATTATAGAAAGAAGAATTTTGATTTATTAATCAAATTATTTAACTCAAAAAACTCCTTCCCATATTAAATTTTCTAAATTTAAAAATCAATCTTTATAATTGAATTACAGACTTTGAATTAAAAAAACATTACTTATTCAATATCCTTCTCATACCATCTCACGTGTCAACGTGTAAAACATTATTGTTGAATGGTTATTAATCTATTGATCAAATTGATTAGCTCAAAAAAATCTAAGAGAAATTAATTCTTGCTGGATGATAAGATCCATCTTTATTGCTAAACACGACGTGGTAATGCTCATTAATTCTTTCCCTACCGTATGAATCACGGCATAATTATTCACAATAGTGATCAAAGAATACTTTCACACGCATTCTGAGGAGAAGAGATGAAGTTGAATACACATAAATCGTAGGTGTTAGATATAGAGCAGTTTTCGAAAAATGACAGTCCATTAAAACTGAAGAAAATTGGGCCGTTTGAATGGTCAAACAAAAATTTTCAACATGGTAATGAATGTTTAGAGTTTTCCCTACCGTATAAATCACGACATAATTATTCATGATAGTGATCAAAGAATACTTTTGCATGCATTCCGAGGAGATGAAGTTGAATAATCATAAATCATAGGTGTTAGATATAGAGCAGTTTTCAAAAAATGACAGTCCATTAAAACTGAAGAAAATTGGGCCGTTTGAATGGTCAAACAAAAATTTTCTAAAACCATCATTGAGTAGTAGGGTAATAAATGTTTAGAGTATAATAGTGAATATGTAGTGTATATTTAGAGTTGAGTTATAAAATCTTCTCCCACACAGAGAATGTGTATTAACGTAGTTATGGTAATTAATATTTAAACTGTGGTTATAAAATATTTTCTCACACAACGAATGTGTATATCATTTGATAAAGGTCGTCAGTTTCTATGTAATGTATATTTAGAATTGAGTTATAAAATTTCTTCTGCACAACGAATGTGTATGACATAGTTATTCTAGTTAATATTTAAATTGTAGTTATAAAATCTTTTCTCACATAATAGATGTGCATAACATTTGATAAAGGTCGTCAATTTGTTTCTATTTTATTTGTTTGTTTGTTTGATGGATTGACTGATTGGTGGGTTTGTGCGTTGTTTGGTTAGAAGGGAGGGGCGATAGGATGGGGGGTTTGTATTGGCCAAACTTTTGGTAGTAATTATTCTGTTTATTGTGATCTTGGTAAGTTGATAATGTATTTTTAATTTTCCCATTTTTTTAAAATATCTTTTAGGTTATTGTAAAGGTGATATTTATTTTGACTTACCTAAAAGTAAAGTTCATTAAAGATAAATTAAAAATGACTGTAAGCTAAAAGTATGAGCAGTTATAGGTATAAATTGTTAAGTGTGTGATTAAACACATAATGTATCAGTTGAGGCCATTTTATATATGTTAGAGTTATTTTTATTTTGTTGTATTGATGTTGATATAGATGAAAAATAGCAACAGATAAGGAATAGAAACTTTTTATTGTAGAAAAGTAGAAGGTCCACCTAACCCCAATAAAAATGTTAACACCCTAAAACTATAATTAAATTATCAAATTTGAATTTATTTATATCGATGTTTTATTTAAATACCATGAATACATTTATTTATTTTATAAGTCAACAACCAAAAAATTGGAGTTTGAACTTCTTGTCTTACAACTGGAACATGAGTTCCTCTAGATATAAGGTTAAGAAAATAATGGTAAAGTTAATATATTATGCATGAGGGTATGCCCAATAATATGTTTAGTATGTGGTTAAGTGTTTGTCAGTTTGACTTTAGTAGTTTAAAACTAATACTTCAAGGGTTTCATTCATTCTTGTTAGATTTTATTAAGATGAGAATGTGTTGTAGTGGACAAAACTCTAAATTATAAATCTAAATGTGGTGAGAGACAATCAATTTAAAACATAAAAATGGTGATTTGGTTATTGGAAAAGGACACAAAACATAAATGAAAATAATAAAAAATTATTACCGATTTTCATTATTAAAAAAATTATGTAAACTTAAATTCATTTGAAAATATATATTATATATATTTAATTAATAAAATATAGCACATACTTCAATTACATAGTTGATGTATGTTCAATACCATTCCACATCAAATAAATCTCCCTTATACAGGTAAACGTTATAGTAAATACTTCATTTATGATATAAAATTATTAGATATTTCATTTATGATATAAAAGAGGAAGTGTGGATGACTTGAAATTGTGTATGATAAGTTATTACGAAGAACAATGCATATGGTTCTATAATTAATGTTAGAGAAGGTTTATATTAAAGTGAGATACCCTTTATATTAATATAGAAGTAAAAAATGAAATGTTCCATATGTAACATAAAAATAAATGAATGTTAGAGTTTTGTTTTTATTTTTAGATTATTTAATGATAATATTTTATATTATAATCAACAGTTTTATATTTTAATAAAATTATAATTATAATTATATTTATATATTTATATATATATATATATATATATATATATATATATATATATATATATATATATATATAAAATTAATAATAAAATAATAATGAAAAGTTATAATTTAAAATTAGATAATTTTTTATTTTAAAAAAAATTAAATAAATATTTTTTTAAATAATCAAGTTTAATTGAGAATTTAATTATAAATATAAAAATATTCATTCTTTTATTTATTTTCTTTGATTAAAGTTATCAAAAACTATGTAATATATTTAAATATTAATAACTTAAAAAGCATTAATAATGATTTATTTGTTCGGCATCGACACTCCTACCCAACACACCCCTCAGGTGGGAGGGGAAGGACCTATCCAAAAGTGAAAGGTGACATTCATCTTTAGTCAAGCCCAACTAGACACTGTTGTAGTAGCATTAGGGTTGAGAGGTATTTTTAGGAGGAGGTAGGTGGGTAGGCCTCTTATTTCTAGGTTAAAAATGGTAGTGGTGAAGGATGGAAATTTTTTCAGAAGGGGGTTATTGATGATGTTGGGTGGTAGGGGAGACTATGGAGGAATAATAGTGTGATGTTTGACATAGAGAGTGTGTTGTAAGATGTTCTTGGTGGTGGGAGTGGAGGTAGCCTCCCTTTGATTGGTGGCATTGGTCAATGGTAGGCGGTTGTTTGGTGGCTACCCATTTCTTTATTCTCAGATTGTTTTTGTTGGTGGTCTTAGGTTAGGTTTTAGTTAGGTTATTGTAATGGTATTTTTTTCCTATGTTTTCTTATTGGCTCCCTTTTGGTTTTGGATTTGGTAGGTTTGGCCCTACAAAATAATTTATAAGGTGTTATTGGTTTTCTTTGGGTTTCGAGTTTGGTTACTATTTCAATTATGGTTTCATGTAATCTTATTTCATTACATTTAAATAAATAGTTGAGGTACCCATCAACACACAATTACCTATTATATATACAAACAATTATAAAAATAATAGTTATATTTAAATAACTACAAAAATTAATAGAGTCCAAAATTTTATGTTTGAATAATTAGGAAAATTAATTAAATCCATAATTATATTTTAATAATTAAATTTTTTTTGAAATCATTATTGAACGAAGATTAATTTTTCACTCAAAATAGAGTAGCTATTTGTCCCTACTTGTGATTTTAAAAGCATTGCGAATCGACTAAATTCAAAAAAAAATATGTCATTCAAGTGTAAAAGAAAGTGAAATATTTAGAATCATTGAATACTTTTGTCCATATATATTATTAAAATTATAATTTTATACAAATTACTACTATATATATATAGAATCATTGAATACTTTTGTCCATATATATTATTAAAATTATAATTTTATACAAATTACTAATATATATATATTCTCATTTGAAAAGAGATATTGAATAAATAATTGTCATCAAAAAATTTAAAAGGTAAGGTTGATTGTTAAATTATGTCTATACCAAATATAATGTAATCATCGAAAGTGATGAACGAAGTGCTCTTTTAAAATTTAAAAAACTGCAATCTTATTAGATTTATTATTAACATTTTTTAATGTAAAATTTGTTTTTCAAAATATTGAGCACCCTTCTTTACCATCAATTTTTTTTTTATTAAATTTTCATATTATTGGATTCAAAAATTTTATCAATTAGTATGTTACATGATTACTTTTATTTCATTATTAATTTGAAAGGTCAATTGCCAAAAAATTAAATTAAAATTATTAAAATTCAAAAATTTGATTCAAATTCATTAATATTAATTATGTTTGAACTATTATTAAAAGTTTATATTTATTCACAATTAAAGTTTGAAAATTTTGTAAATACATATTTTAATAATTTTTTATTCATTAAATTATTTAAATAAAACAAATATATTAATTTATAATTTAAATATAATTTATATTTAATAATCACAAATTATATTCTATAATGCATCATAAAACAAGATTGTTTATTCTAAATTGAGTGTGTAACTATCTGTAAAAGGGGTAGGGCGATGTTTCCTTAGGCAAATATGACAATAGTCACAACAAAACTAGTAACCAACATTGTTATGGCTGAAAATAGTGTACAATGTTTTTGCAAGCATAACTTTTTATAAGCATACATTTCTTACATCGGAGAACACCAAAATCAAGCCTACTCACATTATCCCACTGGCCCAATGTTTTGGTTTTCTATTGTATTGCCCTATAAATTTGAACAAAATTTAAATTACCATACAATATTTCAGATCTTCTGTCCTTCAATTTTAAAGTTTAAATTACCAAAATTGACAAGTTTATTATTCATGTTGGTGTCTTATTCTTGCATTTTATTGATATTTTTAAAATACACATTTTCAAATGCAGGTGTCCAAGGTGATATGAATATACTTGCATTCATGTGGTTGACTGCTTACACCTTTTTGTCCATTTTCAGAGTCTGAATGGCCATAACATGAACATTGATATTATCTTGTGGCTAATGTCTTGGACATTATTATTTATATATATAAATTTTGGCATAATATGTATGACACATTTAATATGTGGTCAAACATATTATTTGAATAGGAGATTTGAATACAATTATTTAGTTTCTAGTTTGTGTTAGATACATATTTTTTCTTTTATGTACAATTTAAGCAATGGTTTGGTGGTTAATTTACATTTACTGATGTATTGTACAATCATGCATGGTTTAATGACGCAATGTTTTTCCCATGTACTCATCATATATTTTTTACGTGTGTGATATGTGATATTTTTGACTGGTGATCTATCATCTTCACATGTATACCTTATTATCATTTCATTATTTCACATTGTGGGAAGGAGTGAAATATAAGATTTGTATGCATGGCTTGTCTCTCTAACATTCCTTTGTCTCATTTTGCTCAGGGAATCAACATAATAATTAATAATGTTTATGGCTTATAGTTTGAGGCAAGAGAGGAGGGATGAGAAGGAATGGGGAAACACTCCTATACATTAGAATGACCATGCCACAGACAAATATTTCATACTCCAGTATAATTATTTCATTGTTTTCATTTAAGTTATATAACTCTTTGTGTGTAAGGAAATTATTTGTAATATAAAAAAATTAGATGTTCTTAGTTTTTGAATATTCTCATGGATCGTCGTTTATGTCTAGTTTTTTTTAGCTTTTCAATGCTAAAAATATTGAATACTATCATTAACTTTCACATGTATCATATTTTTTTGTAGATGAAGTCCCAAATCTAGAAAAGAATGTGGCTTCCCAATTACTTGAGGACATGGATGAAGTTCTTGTAAGGATCAGATCCCATAACATAATGGGTGCAAAAGAACATCCTTTTTTGTAACTATCACTAACGGTTGTGAAAAAAAAATCACTTGAGAGAGAAAACTAGTTTTTGACTAAGCTTCTTGATGGTGCAAGGGCAAAGGTTATCAAGTTGGAAACTACGTTGGCTAACAAGAACATAGAGTTTGGGAAGTTGGACCATGCACTTATTACACTAAGGGATGAGAAAATGGATGTTGAAATAAAGTTTGTCAATCTACAATCTGCCCATGCCTACATAAAATCAATCTATGATGCAAGGGCATGGATTGTGTGGGCCATGCAAATGAAACATAAAGGAATAGTTACCATATATGAGTAGTAGATATAAATTTTGAAGGCATAGTTTGATATCTTGTTTGAACAAGCCAATGGGATGTCTCCCAATAGATGTGGTATTACATACATGAACAATGATAATTAGTTGTGTGAAATGACTTATGTGTTTAATATTACATGATGTATGCTTATTAATTTGGATGGAAATCAACTGAAACACATGATTATTCACATTTTAATATATAATATTGATGTTTATTTACCACCAGTTGCTTACTTCATCTTATGTAATTAAGTTGTTTATGAATGAATGAATGAATGAATTTGTTCAGAAGTTTTTTAACCAAAAAAATACAAATTAACTTCATATGAAAATCTGCTATAAATAGACATACTAAAAATAGCAAACATATCCCTAAAAAATAGCAACTTCTCCCTGAGTAGAGAACACATGGTAATTACAAGCTCTGTATGTGTCATCCAAATACTTGAAATATTATTGATAAGCATATGTGTTATGTCACCATGGCTTTTTAAATCCCTTGATTGGCTTCTTGATCTATTTTTGTAGCTTTTTCTAATCATGTGGCTTATTTTTATTTTTTATATTTTATTTTCTATGGATTTATTTATTTATTTGATCTTTTTTTTCTTTTTGTTTGCTAGGGTTTTGGTAAGTAGTGGGGTTGTGGATAACAATTGCCTTTTTCGAATGGAAGGTTATGCCACAATGTTTGTTTCCAATATCAATAGTTAAGCTAGAAAAAATCCTATTAAGGTATATGATCAAAACCATGAGAAAACTTGTTTTGTTAGAGTTTTATGTCAATCTTATCTTACTTTGTTTCCATCATTGTCATCACATTTTTTTGGGACTTTCAAGGCTACACATGCAATTATTATGCATTTATCTCTGCCTTTTAGGTGAATAGTTTGGTTTTAAATGATCTTCAACCTTTTTATCTCAAATATTATTGCATAGAGTGACAAGGATGGCATCAAAGTGAGCCAAGATGTTTGTCCCAAAGAAGTATGATGAAGTATAACTTATGATAATCCCCTCAACCTAATATTTGTTTAAAATATGAGGTTAATAATGTTTACAAATAAAATGAAAATGATTCTTTGATAACTTATTATATCAATTGTATACCCTCTGAAGAATACCTTAATCCCTATATTTGTGATCTTTAGAATATTGTAAACATAGGTAATTTAATAACCTAGTTAATTCTATGTTTATTTGGACTAAGCTCTAATTAATGGAGAGTTGATTGGGAGTTGGGAGTTGCACATAATTAAGTAGTGCACCTAAGGTCAATTTTCCCTATGCCCCCTATATATATGAACTCTTGTAGTGCATTGTAATACATAAATTTGCATGATGTGAATATGAGAGACTTTGAACTAATTTATCCATGATTGTTCTGTCTGCAATAGATTTTTGGTTGTGGTAATGACATGCTAAAGTGATCCTGATGAATGAGAATCATCATCTCTCATAAATGGTATCAAAGTTATCTCTAACAACCCTTATTCATCCAGTAATCAAATGAAGTTTTCTTGAGCCATACAGGGCATAATGTCTACATTGGTTTCTTCAAGAATTGCGTATCATCTACTATGTTCTACATCAGGGTTCCTACACTCAGTGTATAGTTTGCTTCGATCTTTGTTTCAGATCTGTGATAGTTTTTTGCATTTGATACAACTATATTGGCATTTGCTTCTCCCAAACTCACGTGTATCATTCAGATCATGTCTCATCCTGCGAGTTTCCCAAAAGCTCGGTGAGTTTTTTTAACGCAAAAAGGCGAGCATTTTTCATTACGGACCCTATTTTGGCTTAGCGATGTTTTTTGCATCGATGTTTTTACATTGAAATAATTTTGGTGAAATGCTAAATGTAAGAGAGGTCTATGGGTCAACCTTCTTGAGTGAAAAATTATTGACTTACATACTTTATAAGTTTGTAATATTGGAGGATGAGGATGGTCAACTTATCTAGGAATTTAATATATTAAAATATATTATGTATTAATAACATTTAGGGTTTTTAAAGAACATAATGTTCTTATTTTTATCTCAGTGATTCAAAATTTTATTTTTCTTGATAAAATATTATGATTGGTGATCTAGAATGTCGAGCTGAAAATAGAAACATAATATTTTTAATATTACTAAATTTAATGTGAATTATGTAATTTGTTGGTGTAAGTTATTTATTATGTTATTTCTTTATTAAATAGATTATCCCCTATTTATTTAGCTTTAGTGTACTTAGGTGTAATAAAGAGGTTAGGTCGGTGAGAGGGTGAATTCTACTTAGAGTTCTACTTGGAGTTTAATTGAGTGTCACTATGAGTTCTCCTATGAGCTCCACAGTGAGTTACACTAAGTCCTACAATAACTTCTCCTATGAGTTAACTACATGTACTTCTATATATTCCTCTTCACCAAGCTATTATAATAAAGCAAACAATTGGTAAGCAATGTTGTTGAATACAACAATAAATTATTGCACATCTTCTTACATATTTCTTAATACAAACAGGGTCATTAGCGTAGAATTCTCATGTGCTCACTCTGCCAGAAAATAACTTATTGGGCAATTCTATCATGGTATCAAGACTCTAGATTATGGTAATGATAATCAATTAACCTATTTGATTTCTATATTGTATTCTTTTGATTTAATTAAAATGAATTTGCATATTTCTAGCATTGGTATTGCATGTATTTCTTTTATTAATTGCATATGGTTCTTTTAGATCAAAGGGTTTGTCTTCATTATTAATTGTGATATTGAAATTTACAATCCCTCGAGTGCAATTATTCTTGAATCAAATCATGTGGGATCTATCTTATTTAACCCATTTTTTAGGCTACTTATATTCAAATACCAACTTTAATTTGGTATTGGGGGTAAAAGATAGTTCATTGGTTTTTCAAATGAGGGTATTTGTTGCAAGATAAAAGAGGTAATTTGTTCCCTTGTAAGGGTATTTTCTTTGAATCCATGGGCTCACATGAATCTACACCTACATGTAGATGTACATTGAGTTTCATTCCTTCATTTACAAACAAACCTGCATTCTGGTTTTTCCCTCTCCTCTATGGTGTGAACCTCCTAATAGTTTCCTATGCCATCCAATCCATTAATGGTCATACTTCCTCTGATTGGCATTCAAATCTAATATTTTCTCAAACAATGGCATTCAAACTTGTATTTTGTGTATTGATAGATATGTGGAAGCTTCAAAGTGAAGCTTAACCTTGCTTCAAACTTTTCAATGTGGAACCTCCCCAAAACTACCATTGAAATCATCAAACAGGGTTTACAAACCCTATGTGGCTCTTTCAAAGGGCATTTTTTGGCAAGATTCAAACTACAAACCCTTAAATGGTGATGCAGAACTATTGAGTTCAAACCCATGGTTCAATAATGGTGATAACTTGAGAATTTTGGACTTCCTTCTCCTTTAGGGTGATGTTGTATGGTTCAAACTTGGTGTTTTATCTCAAACATTTTGATGGCATTTCCAACTATTACATGCTTGCTAGTGGCGTCACCATGGTCTCTAGGCTATGCCTAAATAATTTTTCTCATTGGATTTCCAGACCTATGTATGAACCTTGGCGGCGCTTCTCTATGATATCCCTTGCTAAAAGTTAAAAACCTTAAAATTTTGCCTTAAAATCTTTTTAGGAAACATGTTATTTTTAATCTTTTCTAAACAGTTATTTTTCATATTTGATGTCATTAAAAAATAACTAATATCATGTTCTAATATTTATAAAATAGATTTAATTATTTAACTAAAACACTTTTAATATAAATCTTTCGCATTAAAATGCACATAGGGGTGTATGGGCAAAGTGGTTATGTCTTTAGTTTATTTCAGGAGGTTTGTGGTTATGTGTCGATTACGATGAGTGGTTACATGGCATGTTTGGTGTTTAAACTCTTCGAGCATTTTAAATTTTATATTAAAATTCATTAAGAAAAATTGATATTATAATAACTTTAGATTGGTAGCTCAAAATTGAGTGTCAACTTTTACAAAATTTCATGTTTTTTAATTTTTCACTCATACGTTCTCTTTTTCTTGTAAAACTCACTAAAATTATAAAATATCTTATTTAAGAGTTTACATATGCTATGGGCCCTATTGCCTTATACATTGTATCTCATGCACTAATTGCACACATATGAATGTATTTTATGTTGTTTTCAAAATCCCTATTTTGAGCTTGTGTTAATTTTCTTGATTCCTACACAAGTTGCTCATTTACAGCCACAAAATAATTTTTGTGAAGTCTCTTGCTAAAAAATCAACAAACTCATGTTTATACTCAACCAACAAAGTTGGAGATGTACTATAGTTGGATTTTGCTATCTTTGCCTTGGAATCTTCTTAACAACCTTGTTCTCAACTTAGAAAATGAACATTAATTAATGGGTATAAAAATATGCATAAATGAATATCCTTTAGCATGAAACCTATAACACATATAATCATTCATACATTATATTTACCACATAAATGGTACTACATGTAAGTATTCTATCACTCATACATGACATCTTCATATGATCATGATATGGTCAGTCATATTAGACACAAATGTATCTAATAACCCTAGTGCACTCCATTTCCATCTAAACCATTAACCCCAAACCCCTAACCCTAAAAACTAAAGATTAAATAGTAAACATTAAAACCTAAACCCCAAACCCTAAGCCATAAACCGTGAACCATGACCACTAAATAATATACATAAACCCTAGACCCTAAGTCCTAAACCTTGAAACCTTAACCCTAATACATTAGCTCTAAACCAAAAACAACAATCCATAAACAATAAAATAAAGACCATACACATATAAACTTAAAACATTAAACCATATACTTTATACCCTAGACCCTACACCTTAAAACATAAAAGTAAGCCCTTAACCCTAAAATCCAAACCATAAACTTAAAATCATAAATCATAAAACATAAAACCTAAACCCCAAGCCAAAAACCATAAACCATAAGTCATGAAACATAAACATTAACTCCTAAACTAAAAATTCTAACCCAAATCGAAAAGCAAAAATCCCTAAACCCTTAACCCTAAACCTAAAACCCCAAACCATAAAATCTAAACCTAAAAAACTAAATGACAAATCCTAAACCTTAACCCCTAATCCCCAAACACTAAATCCCAAACCCTAAATACTAAACACTAAGCTCCAAACCCCAATCCCTTAACCAAACCCCTAAGACCAAAATCCTAAACCTTACACCGTAAACCCTAAGTGTGAAGCCATAAACCTAAAACCCTAACCCCAAACCCTAAAATCTAAACTCTTAGTCCATTGAGCCATAAACCATAAATCCAAAACCTTTAAGCATAAAACATAAATTATAAGCCCTAAATTGTAGTCCCTAATCCATATTACTAAAACTTGAACCCTAAATGCTAATCCCTATATGCTAAACCCTAAGCTATGGATCTTTTACCATCAACCATTAACCTGAAACCCTAAATTTATATATCCTAAACCTCTATCCATAAACCATACTCTTGAGTGATCACCTATATAGAGAAAGGAGAGAGGGTTTTGGTTAAGCCATATCTTGAAAGCATAGGGGTTATTTTAACTTATATAGAGAAAGGAGTGATTAGGAACATTTTGTAAATGGTTTGAAGGTGGATTCAAGATGAGTTCTTAATAATTTGTGGGTTTTTTAATCAATGGGTTTATCAATATGTATAAATGGCTAGCCTATAGCATTCAACCTATAACATACATATATGATCCAGAAAACAAATTAGGCAACAATTCGGGTGACAGTTCCACCCCAATTGATGACGGAACGTTCGGGAGCCATAACTTTTGCACCATAGCTCCAATTGACTCACCGTTTCAACCATTGGAAAGCTAAGAATGGGGATAATGTCTTGAAATGGCATGGAGCTCAGTTGGATGAAGTTTGTCCCTATAAAACCCAATGGAAGTGCCTCAAATTTCAATTTTAATAGTGCAGTCTAAAAATAGTAAGTTTCTAAAAATAGTAATTCCTAGAATTTTGTATTGTTTTAAATATTGGAAGTCATACTAATTCATCTCCCTCAATATTGGTGACTTTCCACATCCTCCCCATGCTTTCAAATTGTGTGTAAATGAAGAGGTAACCTGAAATGTGAAGACAGACATCTCTTCCCAGAGATAAGCATATATTTGTATTGCGATCTTGAGTAATACTACATCTCTTCTCAGAGAATTAATTATTACTATGTTATTTCTATGTTATTGAGATATTTATCAACCAAAACTTTTGAGTTTTGGATTAGTGGTATCAGAGTGGTTTGTCTTAAGAGTGTATGATCCCAAGGATGAGGTCAAGCTACAAGAAGCTTAGGTGGGAAACAATACAGCTTCCTAATTTTCCACCTGTTCACTCCAAATGACTTCAAATAGTAGATGACACTGAGACATCTGATCCTTTTAAGGAAATGGTGAATGAGGCCCTCCAATGGCAACAAGCGTATATGCTACAATAATTTGCCCAAATTCTTCAAACACTTTCGATGGGAAATCCTGGCTCCGTAGCTCCACTTCTTAGCTCCTCATCCAGGGAATGTGCTTTTAGTGCCCCAACACCCTTCAAGGTCCAGGTAAATTTTGATATTCTTACATTTGAAGGCAAAATCAATGCTGATGCAGTAGAAAATTGGTTGGATCAACTGTCTTCCTACTTCTCTGTAAATAAATTCACCAATGGAGAAAAGATTACTTTTGCTCTTTTGAAATCAACATTGCCTGTGAAAAACTAGTAGGAAGTATGCAAATAGAGGTTCAGTACATATGACATTGGCCTTGAGGTGGAACCTACCTGGGATGATTTTGTGGAAGCGATGAAAGAAGAATACTATCCCATCAGAGCATATGATGATCTCTACATACAGTGGCAACAACTTCACCAAGGTAAGGACTAATTTGTTCAAGATTACACAGACACTTTTCATTCTTTGTCTACAAGATTGGGCATTCAAGACATTGAGAAACATAAGACTCTCAAATATCGTGGTTGACTACAATGGTACATACGGGGGGAAATGGAACTCTTCAATTTGGAAACCCTCAGTGAGGCATACAAATTTGTAGTGAAGATTGAACAGAAGCATGGAAAAAAGAATACAAAGAGTCAACCCTCAAAATGGAAAAGTGACAAGGAAGGTCAAACATGAGGCCCAAATTGGAAGCAAAAGGATTTTTAGGATAAGAAATCCTAGAAAGGGAAGGCTGGAAAATGGTGTGATTACCAAAAAATAGGAACTCTCTCCAAAGAAGAATGTTGAGCCACCAAGTCATTGCTTTCTAAGTCACAATACTTGATGTCTACTACTCTGTCTCATACACAACCCATAGTCGAAGAGGACGAAGAATAAATTATAGATGTTGAGCCTGACACCATTGTCCCTTTATCACAAAACTATGAGGAAAGACCATATGACAAGGAAAGATTGTTCCACTCCAAATTATGGGTAAAAGCTAAGCCTATAGATTTCATTCTTGATAGTGGGAGTCAAAAGAATTTAATCTCTGTTAAAGTTGTGAAAAGTCTAAATCTATCCATGAAGCCTCATCCAAAGCCCTACAGTATTGGATGGTTGAGCCTAGGGAGAGACCTCTGTGTCACCCATCAGTGTCTTCTTTCATATGCTATAAAACCATTCCAAGATGAAGTCTTGTGTGATGTGGTCAATTTAGATGTTTGTGATGTACTCCTTGGTCAACCATTCATGTATGAGTGACATGGCATCTATGAATCATGAACTTGAAGGATCACCCTCAATCTTGGAACACGATGCTATAGGGTACCAAAGGTACCACCTCCCACATATATCTCCCTAATCAGTGCAAACCAATGTAAGAGATTGGTGGAGGAAACAAAACAATTTATTCTCATGGTGGTCAAGCCACATAAATCTAAGAAGGCTGATGTTGTAGTCCTGACTACACAATCAACACAAAAATAGAAGTAGATAGGATGAATCACAGGAGAATATGATGACTTATTCAAGTCACCCACAGGAGTTCCACTGCATTCCTAGGTAAAAAATTCTATCGATTTGATCATAGGGTCACCTTTACCTAACAGTCCTATGTATCATAGATCAGTTTTGGAGAATGATGAGATAAAAAGATAGATTCAAGAATTGATCCAAAAGGGTCACATTAGGCCAAGATCTTCACCTTGTGGTAGCCCAATTTTCTTGGCACCGAAGAAAGATGGAACATGGAGGCTTTGCATTGACTATCGAGCCCTGAATAAAATCTCTATGAAGAATCGCTATCCTCTCCCCAGGATTTATGACCTACTGGACTAGCTCTGTGGTGCAAAGTTCTTCACCAAAATTGATCTCAAATCTAGTTATCACCAAATTTGCATCGATCCCATTGATGTCTAGAAGACTGCATTCAAATCTAAGGAGGGGCTCTTTGAATGGTCGGTTATGCCTTTTGGCTTAACTAACGCACCTGCAACCTTCATGAGGATGATGGATGACATCCTACGACCCTTCACCAACTCATTTGTCATTGTATACTTAGATGACATACTCATCTATAGCAGAACATGGAAAGAACATTTGCAACATGTTCGTAAGGTGCTTCAAACTCTTCGAGAGCACAAGATGTATGTAAATCTTGACAAATGCACATTTAGGATGACAAAAATTTGGTACCTTAGGTACATTGTGAATGAGGAAGGGGTCCTTGTTGATCCAAAAAAGATTTGGGTTATTCGAGATGGCCCACACCAAGAACCCTCACAGAGCTTCGCAACTTTTTAGGTCTTGAAAATTTCTACCACAGGTTTGTTCTTTGATTTTCACATGTTGCTTGGTCACTAACCCAAGTGACTAAAGGAGGAGCTAAAGCTACATTTCAGTGGGGTGAAATACAACAAAGGGCATTTGAGAATTTGAAGAACAGACTCTGCTCAGCCCCTGTTCTTGCCTTGCCAGATTTGCATCAACCTTTTGAGTTGATGACAGATGCATCTGAATATGCCATGGGAGCTATCATCATGCAACATGGCCATCCTATTGCATATCATAGTGAAACTTTCACTGATACAGTCAAGAAATATCCAACATATGATAAGGAGCTATATGCCAATGTGCAAGCCTACAAATAATGGAAACACTACATCTTGGGGAAAGAAACGGTCATCCACACTGACCACAGACCATTGTAATTCATCTAGATGCAAAGCAAGCTCCAAAATGAGAGGCATCAAAATTGGGCCACATATCTTCAGCAATTCCACCTGATAATCAAACACAAAAAGGGGAGCTCAAACACAGCTACAAATTGTCTGAGCTTCCCACCAATTACTGCACTCACAATAGTTCTGGACTTGTGCAGACATGAGACTGCCACTTGGGGTGCCCTGTATGAAGCAGATCCTACCTTTGCTGATACATATCAAGCACTTCTAAAAGGTACACATGTTTCTGATTTCTATTTGCAAGATAATGTCCTCTATCATATGGGGCACATCTATGTTCCAGTTGCAGAGCAACAAAAGATGATATGGGAAGCACACTTCAGTAGGACAACTAGACACTTTGGTATTGAGAAGACATTGGCAGTTCTTCAAAAATACTTCTACTGGCCCCATATACGAAAGGATGTGGAAAGATATCTCAAATCTTGCACCCCATGTGTGATAGGCAAGCCAAAAAGTAAGAAGCAAGGATTGTACATGCTATCTAGTAACATTAGGTAGAACTTTAAGTGGAAATCACTCTCTCACCCACTTAACCTCTTTATTACACCTAAATAAACCAAAGCTAAATGTGTAGGGATAACCAATTTAATAAATAAATGGAATAATAAATAGCCTACACTAACACTCCCCTTAAATGTAGTTTATGTGGGCAGAAAAGAAAAAATAGGCCCCGGTAATAAGCCTTGATAAGGTACCTACGTATAATGCATTTCTCAAAATGTGGAGTAAAGAGAGACAAAAGTCTACACCAACACACCCCCTTAAGCATAGCTAAGGTGGGATAGAGAATTGGTCCCAATAATGAGACCTAATAAAGTACCCAAGTACATAGCAATGATCCTAGTATCTTACAAAATATGGAGGATGTGTGCCTCCACAAAGCAAAAAGAGAAGGTAAACATAGAATATTGCATGACGATTGTTGTAGTAAGTTTTTCTACAACAAATAATGTCTCTTCCTTTCAAATGAAACAAACCCCAAGCTGTCAAATTGTTGAATTCCCACTCAAATGGATTGCAAATAAAAATCATGATGTAGATCTCTGAATAATGTTCTAAAGTCTCCCCACCAGTGCTAAAATGTGTTAAAGTTTGATCAAGAATCACAAGCCTGATTTTAGAAGATGGCAATAAGGAAGCATATGATGAATGGAAAAGAACATGACTGTTTATAAGTACCTTCATTACATCAAAAGAATAAGAGTGGTATAAAATATTCGGTGAAAGAATGTTCGTATAAAGAGGATAAAAATGTTCAACAACTGTCAAACTTAAAGATTGATATGTAAATAAAGTAGTCAGATTTATAAAATTAATATTTAAAACTATTTGGAGAAGATTTAGAAAATATCATTCAATTTATAAATTATATTTTATTTAATTTTTCAATAAATATATTTTTTTATTAATTTTACAAATAAATAAATGAAAATAAATATGACAAAATATATAAAAAATTTATTCTTAGAAAAAGAAAATATGAGATAAATATAACGAAATTTAAGAAATACTCTATGAAGGGATTTGGTAATAGGGAAACATTATAATAAATATATTTATATTTCTAAAGATTTAAACAAATAAATTGAAAATAAATAATTTATTTTATTTTTATTTATTTATTTATAATAATATTAATGAAATTCTTATGTTTAATTTTAATAATATTTTTGTATGGGAAATGGTCACTAAAATAGTTATAGAAAGATAAATGGTAGAAGTCATAATAAGGATTTCCCACAACCCACATAAAATATTAACCTTATAAGATTTGATTTTACAAGAATATATAAAACAAAGATAATGATATAAGTTTCAAGCATTTGTTTTGAGATATAATAATAATGTAATGGTTTTTATGTTTATTATAATATTATTATATAAAATTTTATCATACTCTAACTTATATTTATATATAGATTTAAATTGGGACACACAAAATCTTTTATTCATAATTTACATTAGTGCACTTAAAAATTATTAAAATTTACTAAATACATTACTTCCCAAATAAATGTGCTATGATCAATAAAATAACTTAAGTTCTCACAATCCACATTATGAACTTAGTGTAGACACAATATTTCAGACATTGGTAGAAATGACTAAAAACACGTGGTATGCATTAATAAATTTATGATGTGCAGATTTATGTATAATAACTTCATAATGTGCAGATTTATGTATAGAGACTAATGGGGATGAATGATATCATTCAACATCAATCTATTTATGTTTACTTATAAATTATTTAGTAAAATTATAAGATATATTTCAATCATTAATATAAATGGAATTGATGTAGCACCTACAATAAGATTGGTGTGCACATATTACTTTTTAGACTCGTTCAAATGATTAGATAAATATATGGTAGTTGTTAATAAAATTTTAATATTTTGACTCCTCCATAGAGATTAATTGGGATAGACAAGATCTTTTAATCTCTATCTACAATAGTGTATGAAGTATAGATTAATAAGTACAAGTACTCCACTTCCCATATCTCAATATATCTCAATCAATAATATAATTGAAATTCATATAACATACACCATATAAAGTGTTGTATATAAGCTAAGTGAGTTTTTTAAACACTAAATATATAGTTTTATAAAAAATTGTGTCTTTCTAATAAAATTATTCATTTTCATTTATTTTTAGTAAAGAAAAAACTAGTTGAATAAAATCATAACAAAATTTTTTATCAGGATCAAAATGTAGATAATGTGGATCCCACAATGTCATATATAAAGAGAGGTAACATTTATATGTGTTAATTGAGTAGAAGATCAACATCCACTCACAAGCCCATTGATAGGTAGGCCTAGAATACCAATCATAAACCTTGAGAAAAATTATTAGAAAGAAAGATCAGTGTGTGAGTAGATGTATGTAATCAAGAGGCCCTAAAAAGGCTTAGTGCATAAGTAGATGTATGGAATTTTTTAAAGACTCCTATTGTTAATAGACCGGTCATGTGTTCAAAGGTCAAGAGACATGTTGGTAAGATGGATTGATCCCCTTCCCCTCCTAGAGTGTTCAAATTGAATTTTGATCAAGCAGTTAGGGACAATCTAAGGGCCTCAAGTGGAGACTATGTTGGTTCATTAATTAGAGAAACACCAATGAATCTCATTGATCGTAACAACAATGAGGCGGAATTAGAGGCTCTAGTGATAGGGATACATATTTTGGTGCATTATTGTATTGATCGTATAATGATTGAGGGAGATTTGATGGTAATAATTCAAGTACTACACAATAGAAATGCTTATTCATGGAACTTTGAGAATATCCTAAGTCAGGCATGGGACATGTTGGATTATCTCAGTGATTGGAAAACTACACTTTACTTCTAGGTAGCTAATTTTGTTGTTGATTTCTTATCCAATAGTGGCATAACACACGCTGAAGATGTTATATTAACACAAATTGATATCAATTCGATAACTTTTAAAAAGATGGGATGAAGGGGTCAATTACAGCTTGAATAGATAAAGACAACAAAAAAGACTCAAAAATATTTAAAACACATAAGATAGATGTTGCAAGCATCTAACAATCCGTAAATATATCCTGAAGAATATGATAGAAAAAACAAGTACTAATAAATTTAAGAGAAAAAAAATGATGGTTAAATTTTTACATATTTGTTAATAATGTTTATATTGTACTAATAATCAACAAATAATAAATTATTTAAAAAAAAAATAAAAAAATTAACTATATAATATATATTTTTGAAACACTTTAAAATATATACATAAGAATATAAACTATTTCTTAAAATGACTTTGTTAATTTACTGTTCTTTATAGAAATAAATGATATTATTAAAAGAAAAATTGATATTAAATAAATTATATTATAACTAAATTAATTGAAAAAATAATCTTAAGTACAACTTTATTGTCTTACATAATTTCAAATTTCATAATTTTGAAAAACGAGACTAACCAAAATTGTTTATGAATAAACCTTTCTCAATTTTTTAATTTTATTTTTCAGTTAGACTTGACTTTAATTTCTGACGAGTAATATTTGAACAACCTTAGAAGCTAATGATGTCAATAATGGAGGGAAGACTAATTTTTCCTTCATACATAATAGGCTAATGATATTTGAACAACTGCAAAGGTTAATAAAGTCAACGAACTCATCAGAAATATCCCAAAAACATGTAGTTGTACCCAGAGTTGATTTTTTGTTATAAATACCCACTTTAAAAAAAGAAACTGTGATATCGGTGATTTAATTGTTTTTTTTTGAGTCTAAAACACAACACTGTTGGAATGGGAAGATACTTGACAGGCGTAATTTTAGTATTGTTGATGACAATAATTCTATCTGACTGTCGTTTCCTTTGTAAGTTACTTATGTTATAAATCCTGTAATTTTTTTTTTGGTTTTCATTTATTTGTTAATTAACTTTTGTAAGGAATATTCACATATTCATGATCACATTATTTCTTGTACTCCACCACAAATGAGGGACAGATGAACCCAACAAAGAAATACGAATTGTTAAAGGTACTGCAGTATTATTTATTATAGCGGATTAATTTAGGCGTTCGTTTCATATCTATCTCTACTAATAGGAAAATAATATTATTAAACAATATTACCAAAAGCCGCGTATGAATTAACTAAAATTTTGTACAAATTTTAATACATATTAAGGGGAGGAAATGTTTTCTGAGATGTTGAGTTGTGGATGAAATAGGTGAACAAAAGCAACGCAGGAGCAATCCGAATGCGCCTCAGGCATCTAATGGAAGGAGAAGACGACACTTCTGCCCATCATGATTAATAATCTTTTCTTAATTTAATAGTATTTTTATTTACTAATTAAATTTAAGGAGTTGCTTTAAATTTTAGGTTGAAAAGTATTTTTGCAATAAATTATTTATAATTAAAAAAATTAATAAATATTATATTTTAGTTTAATGTTGTTTATACGTGGTGGTTGTTTTTATGTTGTTTTATTGTTGAGTTATATTTTGATCGTTTTAACAAGTTATATTGTATTATTTGTTTTTTATGATCATGCATATAGATTTTATATAAAGAGTAGAGTTCCTTTTTGAAATCCATATTTACTACTAATAATAAAAAAATTTGTTGTACATTAATTGATAAGGGTAAATTAACTAATTTAAAAAATAAATTAAATTATTTATATATATATACCTTAAAGATGAGAGAGATAAATTTTGAATGGAAATATCGATTGGATTATTTTCATAAATTTTTAATCTAAATGTTGGGTCGACCATCAAATTTAACTTATATTCTGAAAGATTAATTTTAAAAATATATGCGTGAAAAGAATTTTTTTTATGAAAACTGATTCTTACATAAAATCAATTACAATGATTTTTTATTAGTTATGACACATGAGCTATATGTATTCTGAACCTGATAATACTCATTTCCTCTATTCAAAATAAGTTTAAATTAATAATAAGATTATGTTCTTCTATTTAAAAATCAAATATAAATCCAATATTTAAATTCTATTCCATGATAAGATATATTTCATAATACATCTATCTAAATAAAAACCCACATTTTTTTTTTTTTTTTTGGTCTAGAATTAAGAAATAAGTAAACAATCCCTTAATATATAAATTTATTTATATTCAATTCCATTACCTTAGATTAACTTAGACCTATAAGTGGCATTTAAGTTTTATATCAATTTAAGATAACATTTGATGGCCCCCAACCTCCAACTAAGTTGGAGTTTCAACACAGCTTGACGAACCAATTAAATAGAAATGGAAGGAAATCCAAAGTCAATATACAATAAATACAATTTAGTTCACACATCTAACCATTTTATGTTTAATTATTTTCAAGGGACAACTTATTCTTTTCTTTCATGTTGATAAGGGATAATTTTTTGGAACAAGTTTCAAATTAACATATAGCTCATTACCAATTAACTAAGATGAATTGGATTCACCACACCATTACACAAAATTTATAATTAACACAATGAAAATATATTTTAAATAATAATAAATTAATGTGTTTACATAAAATTATTATTAATTTGAAATATAAAATAAATACACTTTATATTTTGAAGGTAAAATATATCAAACCATCTCAAAAATAATATATCAGTTTATTTTAAAGAATATTTTTATCTAAAAAAATCGTTTGTGCCATTACTAACCCCTAGACATGACATATACATCCTACCTCTATTTATGATGCTTGACTATCATTTCTTTACTGATAAGATGGTCCTTAACACCATTTTTCGACTTAAATATCATAAATCCTAAGATGTAGAAAATTTTAAAGTGGAACTTCTCCATTATAGCCCAACCATTCTTACTGTTCACATATCTAATCTATTTAATTTTAATTGTTCTTCATGGCCTTCTCCCAACTTGGAAATCCCATATTCAAATCTATAGATTCTTTTCAACTAAAAAACTAATATACCATTATGATTGGACAAAATTTGGTTCAGCTTTTCGTTACAATACTGAACAAAAGATCAGATAGGATTTACAAAGAAATATCAAACAAATAATTATATATTCACTCCTTTTGTCATCATTAAAGAACCTCAAAAAATCATATGCTAAAATAATTTAGTCAAAATCTATAAGACAATTTATATTTTATTGTTTGAAGATCTAAAAGCTTCAAATAATAGAATCATTTTTATTTATTAATTTTATTTTTCTTTATATATATTTTAAAATATTTTTAATATTTTCTAAAATATATTAAATTCATATAAAATATTTTTCAATTTAATTAATTATTTTTAACTTTTATAAATATTAATATTTAAATTTTATTAAATTAAATTTAAAATAAAAATCAATATATAAAATAAAAATTTAAAATAGACGTGTGATCCTCAATTATCAAGTAAAATTTTTCCGAATGCGCCTAAGGCATCTAATGGCAGGAGAAAATGAAACTTCTGACCACCATGGTTAATAATGTTTTCTTAATTTAATAGTATTTTTATTTAGTAATTAAATTTAAGGAGTTGGTTTGAATTTTAGGTTGAAAAGTATTTTTGCAATAAATTATTTATAATAAAAAATATTAATAAATATTAAATTTTAACTTAAAGTTGTTTATAGGCGGTGGTTGTTTTCATGTTGTTTTATTGTTGAGTTATATTTTGATCTTTTTAACAAGTTATATTGTATTATTTGGTTTTGATGATCATGCATATATATTTTATGTAAAGAGTAGGGTTCTTTTTTGAAATCTTTATTTAATAATAACAATAAAAAATTTGTTGTACATTAATTGATAAGAATAAATTAATTACTTAAAAAAATAAGTTAAATAAAATATTATTCTTTCAAAATTTTCTATAATATTTCATATATATATATATATATATATATATATAAGATGAGAGAGATAACTATTGAATGGAAATATTGATTGGATGATTTCCATAAATTTTTAATTTAAATGTTGGGTTGATCGTGAAATTTATCTTATATTATGAAAGATTAATTTAAAAAATGTATGTGTGAAAAGAAAAATTCTTATGAAAATTGATTTTTACATAAAATCGATAAAAATGATTTTTTATTAGTTATGACACACAAACTATATGTATTTTGAAGCTTAAAATAGTCAGTTTACACTATTCAAAATAAGTTTAAATTAATATTGAGATTATGTTCTTCCGTTTAAAAATCAAATATCAATCCAACATTTAATCTCTATTCCATGATAAGATATATTTCATAATACATCTATCTAAATAAAAACCCACATTTTTTTATTTTTTTTTTGTCTAGAATTAAGAAATAAGTAAACAATCCCTTAATATATAAATTTCTTTATATTCAATTCCATTACCTTAGATTAACTTAGACCTATAAGTGGCATTTAAATTTTATATCAATTTAAGATAACATTTGATGGTCCCCAATCTCCAACTAAGTTGGAGTTTCAATAGAGCTTGACAAACCAATCAAATAGAAATAGAAGGACAACCAAAATCAATATACAATAAATACAACTTAGTTCACACATCTAAACAATTTGTGTTTAATTATTTTCAAGGGACAACTTATTCTTTTCTTGCATGTCGACAAGGGATAATTTTTGGAACAAGTTTCAAATTAACATATAACTCATTGTCAATTAACTAGGATGAATTGGATTCACCACACCATTACACAAAATCTATAATTAACACAATAAAAATATATTTCCAATATATTTTAAATAATAAACAACTAATGTATTCACATAAATTAATTATTAATTTGAAATATAAAAGAAATACATTTCATATTTTAAAGGTAAAATATATCGAAACATCTCAAAAATAATATATCAATTTATTTTAGAGATTATTTTTATTAAAAGAAATTATTTGTACCATTACTAACCTCCAAACATGACATATATATCCCACCTTTACTTATGATACTTGACTATCATTTCTTTACTGATAAGATGGTCCTTAACACCATTTTTAGACTTAAATTT
The DNA here is from genome assembly GCA_037957365.1 of Torreya grandis. Taxonomy (NCBI): domain Eukaryota; kingdom Viridiplantae; phylum Streptophyta; class Pinopsida; order Cupressales; family Taxaceae; genus Torreya; species Torreya grandis. Next base: position 2,883,834 of record JARHVA010001408.1, on the reverse strand, counting down.
GATAAATCCTAAGATGTAGGAAATTTAATAGTGGAACTTCTCCATTATAACCAAACTATTCTTATTGTTCATATATCTAATCTATTTAATTTTAATTGTTCTTCATGGCCTTCTCCCAATGTGGAAATTCCATATTCAAATCTATAGATTTTTATGAACTGAGAAACTAATGTACCATTATAATTGGACATAATTTGGTTAAGCTTTTCACTACAATACTAAACAAAAGATCACATAGAATATAAAAATAATTATCAAATAAATAATTATGTATTCATTATTTTTGTCATCATTAAAGAACCTAAAAAGATCATATGCCAAAATAATTTAGTCAAAATCTATAAGTCAAAATTTAGTCAAAATCTAAGAGCTTCAAATAATAGAATCATTTTTATTTATTAATTTTGTTATTTTAATATATTTTTTAAAATACTTTTAATATTTTTTAAAATATATTAAATTCATATAAAATATTTTTCAATTTAAATAATCATTTTAAACTTTTTAAATATTAATATTTAGATTATATTAAACTAAATTTAAAATAAAAATCAATATATAAAATTAAAATTTAGTAATAGAGGTGTCATCGTCAATTCTCAAGTAAATTTTATTTATTCAACATTGCCCTTCAAACGTTAGAACCATTCATCTTTAAAAAAATGTACATCAAAGAAGAATTTAAGGAAAATATATTTAGATTAAAAGTTTTCAAGTGAAAAAGGAGATAAAACATCATATAAATGAGCTAAGAGTTTGTTGATTGTTTAGCAGGAGACTTCACAAAAATTATTTTGTGGCCGTAAATGAGCAACTTGTGTAGGAATCAAGAAAATTAATACAAACTCAAAATAGGGATTTTGAAAACAATAGAAAATACATTCATATGTGTGCAATTAGTGCATGAGATACAATGCATAAGGCAATAGGGCCAATAGCATATGTAAACTCCTAAATAAGATATTTTATAATTTTAGTGAGTTTTACAATAAAAGGAGAACGTATGAGTGAAAAATTAAAAAAAATGAAATTTTGTAAAAGTTGACACTCAATTTTGAGCTACCAATCTAAAGTTATTATAATATCAATTTTTCTTAATGAATTTTAATATAAAATTTAAAATGCTCGAAGAGTTTAAACACCAAACATGCCATGTAACCACTCATTGTAATCGACACAGAACCACAAACTTCCTGCAATAAACTAAAGACATAACCACTCTGCCCATACACCCCTATGTGCATTTTAATGGGAAAGATTTATATTAAAAGTGTTTTAGTTAAATAATTAAATATATTTTATAAATATTAAAACATGATATTAGTTATTTTTTAATGACGTCAAATATGAAAAATAACTGTTTAGAAAAGATTAAAAATAGCATGTTTCCTAAAAAGATTTTAAGGCAAAAATTTAAGGTTTTTAACTTTTAGCAAGGGATATCGTAGAGAAGCACCAACAAGGTTCATACACAGGTATGGAAATCAAAGGATAAAAAGTATTTAGGCATAGCCTAGAGACCATGGTGATGCCACTAGCAAGCCTGCAATAGTTGGAAATGCCATCAAAATGTTTGAGACAAAACACCAAGTTTGAACCATACAACATCACCCTAAAGGAGAAGGAAGTCCAAAATTCTCATGTTATCACCATTATTGAACCATGGGTATGAACTCAATAGGTCTTCATCACCATTTAAGGGTTTGTAGTTTGAATCTTGCCAAAAAATGCCCTTGGAAAGAGACACGTAGGGTTTGTAAACCTTGTTTGATGATTTCAATGGTAGTTTTGGGGAGGTTCCACATTGAAAAGTTTGAAGCAAGGTTAAGCTTCACTTTGAAGCTTCCACATATCTATCAATACACAAACTACAATTTTGAATGCCATTGTTTGATAAAAGACTAGATTTGAATGCCAATAAGAGGAAGTATGACCATTAATGGATTGGATGGTAGAGGAAACTATTAGGAGGTTCACACCATAGAGGAGAGGGAAAAACTAGAATGCAGGTCTGTTTGTAAATGAAGGAATGAAACTCGATGTAGGTCTGCATGTAGGTGTAGAGTCATGTGAGCCCATGGATTCAAAGAAAAGACCCTTACAAGGGAACAAATTACCTCTTTTCTCTTGCAACAAATGCCCTCATTTGAAAAACCAATGAATTATCTTTTACCCCCAATACCAAATTAATGTTGGTATTTGAATATAAGTAGCCTGAAAAATGGGTTAAATAAGATAGATCCCACATGAGTTGATTCAAGGATAATTGCACTCGAGGGATTGTACATTTCAATATCATAATTAATAATGAAGACAAACCCTTTGATCTGAAAGAACCATATGCAATTAATAGAACAAATACATGCAATGCCACTGCTAGAAATATGCAAATTCATTTTAATTAAATCAAAAGAATACAATATAGAAATCAAAGAGGTTAATTGATTATCATTACCATAATCTAGAGTTTTGATACCATGATAGAGTTGTCCAATAAGTTATTTTCTGGCAGAATGAGCACATGAGAATTCTACAATAACGACCTTGTTTGTATTAAGAAATATGTAAGAAGATGTGCAATAATTTCTTGTTGTATTCAACGACATTGCTTACCAATTGTTTGCTTTATTATAATAGCTTGGTGAAGAGGAATATATAGAAGTACATGGAGTTAAATCACATGAAAAATTATTGTAGGACTTAGTGTAACTCACTGTGGAGCTCATAGGAGAACTCATAGTGACACTCAATTAAACTCCAAGTAGAACTCTAAGTAGAATTCACCCTCTCACCGACCTAACCTCTTTATTACACCTAAGTACATTAAAGCTAAATATATAGGGGATAATCTATTTAATAAATAAATAACATAATAAATATCTTACACCAACAAATTACATAATTCACATTAAATTTAGTAATATTAAAACTATTATGTTTCTATTTTCAGCTCGGCATTCTAGATCACCAATCATAATATTTTATCAGGAAAAAAAAAATTTGAATCACTGAGCTAAAAATAAGAACATTATGTTCTTTAAAAACCCTAAATCTTATTAATATATAATATATTTTAATATATTAAATTCCTAGATAAGTTGACCATCCTCATCCTCCAATATTACAAACTTATTAAATATGTAAGTCAATAATTTTTCACTCAAGATTTTTATCCAAGTTAATTTGGTTCTATCAAAATAAAACACATTGAGTTAATTTGTTTCTATCATAATACAACATATTGTGATAGTTTAAGAGGAAAAATTATTCAAACCTAACTCTTTTTCAAATAATAATATCATCTAGTTGTATAAAGAAGCGTAAACTAACAAATGCTTCTTTAGGTATAATTTATGTGTCTATGTAGATACTTAAAATTACCTCCAATGTATTTATTAGTTAGCTAATTTCCTATTTATAGTGCACTTTATCTTTTTATTAATGGTAAAGTGTGGTTTTGAACTGAGGGGCCACACTCTTAACAAAAGTGAAAAATATAAGATAATAAATCCTAATGAATCTACTCTAGCATAAAAAAAAAAAAGCTGTAGAAATGTCATTAAAACACTGCAACCCTATCTAGGACTAAAACCATCTATGACCCATCTATATCATTTTCCTTACTAGATATAAAATTCAAATTCAAAATATGTAACTCATTATTACCTTTCCCTTTCCTTTTCTTACTCACCACCATCCAATCACGTCCATCCTATGAATCAAGCAAGATAGGATTGGAGAGTTAAATAGCATCACCTAAATCATAATTCAACAAAGAAACCCTAGCTACCGAACTATTATCTTATATATCAGTGTACTTCAATATTTGTCTATTATTAGCACATTTGGTGAAAGTTGTAAACAATATTGTCCATGTGTTTCCATGTTCAAATTTATGTGAGATGTCTATTATAATACATTATTTAATCATAAACTAAGACATAATTTATTAGGCATTGTTGGTGTATCTATTATATTTACATGTTCATTTTAATATTTAAGTAAAATTAATTTAATTATTTTACCGCACTTTTTTATAGTCCATTTATCCATATTGTATATTAAGACAAACCAACACTATATATAGTCCTTGGACTATAAAAAAGTGTGATAAAATAACAAAACGGTGGAAGGCGGAGTTTTTATGTGCACTTTGCACCAACGCATTGTGCAAATTGCAATATGCACCTCTACCTCCGCATTCTTCATAGCATAGGAATTGAGTGAATGAGCGGGTGCAAATGCAAGTGTGGATGTCCGTGGACAGGCAAAGCGTTGGAAGGCGGAAAGTGGGATGCACTTTGCACCAACATTTGGTGCAACGTGCAAAGTGCTCCCATTCTCCCAGATTCCGTGAAACCAAGGCATAAAGAATGTTGGCGGAGGCGGGAGCCAAAGGTGCACTTTCTCTTAGCATGGTGCAATGTGCAGTTTGCTCTGGCAGTTCCGCATCCCATGGAAAGAAAGTAAAACAAGAACTTAGTTGTGCATTATATGAGCATGATGTTGCATGTCGTTTCATTGCGTGACTCAAGAAAGAAAGGGATGAAGCAGGAGCATTACTAATGCAAGCAGATAGACAAATTCCCATGGCTCCATCTATTGTGTCGGCAAGTGCTGTTCTGCCAATAAACAATGGAAAGCGAGCTGCTGAAGGAGATGATAATTTGGCTCCACCTGCTAAGAAACAAAAGGAAGGCATCACACCTGAAATCATCAAAGAACATATATATTGCAATGCTATGCTTTCTAGCCAGCGTAAAAAGCGTTAGATTTCATCAACTCTGGCTCCTGTTGAGACATTGGAGAGGTATACTCAGTTGTCCAGCCACCCACTCCATAAAACTAACAAGCCAAGAATCTTCTATGCAGATATTCATCCTTCCAAGGACCTTATAGTAACAGGTGGTGCCGATGGTAATGCTGTTGTATTTGACCCATCAGCTTGGCAGATCCTTTCTACACTGACTGGGCACAGCAAACGGGTTACCAGTGTCAGATTTGCGCCACGTGATGATTACTTTGTGACAGCTTCAACGGATAATACCTGGTGCTTTTATGATCTCGCATTTGGTTCTTACCTACAACAGGTTAGTGATGCTTCTATGGAGGATGGATATATGGATGGATATACATCTGCTTCCTCCACTCCGATGGTCTCATCTTAGGAACGGGCACTACAGAATCCTTAGTGAGAATTTCGGATGTGAAAAACTAGGCTCATGTTGCGAAATATCCTGGGCATAAGGGTCTGACGACTGATATATCATTTTTACAGAATGTGGTCGAAGGCATATCCAGGAAGTTGCACAAGAGGACAAAGTTTGTTTGGCCTCTATCACAAAGATTCTCTTTTCAGCTCGTGTGAAATGCATTTCCAGCCAATAAATCAAGAAGTTTGTTGCAAATCTCCATCATTTCTTGAAGAGGCAGTTAGAGAGATAGTTTTCTTTGAAAATACATGAAGATTCCAGGCATGACAAAGAGATATTTTCCAGTTGGGAGCATCTTGGCAGAACACACAGGGGTATTTTGCATCTTTGCAAGTTGCAACTCTTATTCCTGGATTTCAAGGTTTGAAAAATGTATAAATAGAAGGCTTGTCTTCTATTCAAAGGTTGTTGGGTGTTGTATTTTTATTGTTTTATCCAGGTATAGGCTCTTCCAAACTTATGGATCACTGTTGTGTGTGTATTTTTCCTCTCTTGCTAAGGTGGTTGCAAATTGTACAACCATTAGTAAGATCTGAGAGCATTTCTATGTCTCCCCTGTCCAACATGGAGCAAATCCACCATGCTTGTCCATATGGCAACATTTTGAAATACTGATGTATGTAAGATCGCTTTCCAAGTTAATGAAAATATTAGTGGTTCTTAATCTCTTCAGTTGATGAAAAATATAAGTGATATGTTTTGATAGTTCAACTGATTTATTATCTTTCTCTATGTTCACTACTAGTTATCATTTTGGGCTTAGCTTTAGGTTATAAATCATTTTCTACAAGTAATTTCGAAACATGTTATTGAATACCTTCTAAGCACACCTTAGGTTTGTGGATTCAATAGGAAGATGCATTTGAAATCTTAGTTGTAGTGTATGCTCAAGGGTTTCAGAAATAATTTGGGTATTTGCATTGCTTTGGCACCAATAGATGCAAATCACTCCTAGTAGTTTCCACTAGCTTGTAAGTCATTTTTTATGCATCTTTGTAACGAGTGATATAATGTATGTTGAAATAAACCTTATTGTTTGAAAACCACAATCATACCATCCTCTTTTCTATAATTATATAACTATTCTACCCTGTCCCACCTTGCATTTAACACACCCTTTGCATAACATAAGTGTTATTTGCCTTACAGACACATAAGATCTTGCATATTTGAAATGCGTTTGCAATTTGTGATTAAAATCTTAGTGTTGTAGTTTTCCATTTAGCCCCTGTTGTTGAATATTTTATAAAAATTAAGATTGCAGTCATCCTTTCATTTTTCTCTAGGAGCTTGTGTGTGGCATAAAGCATTTGTGCATTTTGTGTGACAACCCTTTGCAAGTGAAGTGTGCAAACTTGGTTATGATTTCGTCATATTTCCACCTTGTGTAAAGAATCCCAATGGAGACTAAGTTGTAAAATCCCTCCAGGTAAGCAAGTTACCCCATAGGTTATCTCACCTTGGTTTAGGCAGAGCTAAAAGTAGTAAGGACTTAACCATACTCTCTGTAGGTACCTCCCAGTCATTTTCAACATTTCAATCTAATCTTGATGTCAAACCCTCCCCTGACTATAATGACATGTTAGCATGTTTTCATCATTGCTTGCCATTTCTCTCAAGTGTGCAAGGCCGAGTGTACAAGGTGTACAACTAGGAAGCAACAAGCACCATGAAAGATAGTGGATTTTTCATAGATGTTGATATATCAACCCATATGCAATATGGAAAATTAGGTGCTAAACAAAAAAGAACACTTAGTATAATTATGACACATAATCACCAAGGTAAAAATGCTTCACCATTATGCATGATAATTCAAGGAAAAAAAAGAATAGGAAATTCATATCTTATTGGCACCATTCATCAAGATCTTCAAGATGAAAAAACTACATAGTGGTATCCACTTATATTAATTGTACCAACTATAGTTTCAACATCCAATATTGGTGCCTCAATCATCCATTCATAACATTGAATCCCAATCACAATTTTTTCTAAATTGGAAAGAATAACACTTACAACTTTTCAAGAAGAGATCCACCACATAATATACATATTGATTGATGAAATTCTCTTCATTTGAAACAAAAACCTACAAAACATAGACTCTTGAATTCATCAATTATTTCATTAAAATTTAGACATGAATTTTGGATATATATATATATATATATATATATATATATATATATATTGTGTGTGTGTGTGTGTGTGTGTGTGTGATTTTGGTTGGATATTTGGGATATATTCATCCTATTAGTGATAGACCAACATACAATAGTAACATGAGTGAAAAAATATTGTGGGAAGAATTCAAATCAGCATTTATTTTGGATAAGATATTTAAACATGAAAGAGAAAGTGAGGACAACTAAATTTTTTGTGAACTTTTCAAAAATCCAAGAGATGCAAATCCGTTAATTGATTATTAGAAGTTACTAACGGTAATAACCAATGTTATATTAAATAGATCTGCCAATGAGTAATTTGAAAATATTATTCATATATTGTCCAAAATTCATAATGCAAATAAACACAACATATGAAAATTACATTCATTAAAATGACCTATTTCACATAATATGGCTACAAAAGTAGGTAGTTCTAATGCATTAATAGCCTAGATCATCTTATCGCTATTATAAATAAATGATACAATATCAATGGGTGAAAGAACTAAAAGCATACATAAATATATAAAACTAAAATGCATAATTTAGACCCCAATATGTGCATTTTTTATTGTATTTTCACCAAGGATCATGATCATCAAAATTATTTGTGATTTATAACCACAAAATGTAGATGGCATCGATCAAGTATTATCATTATTATGGTCTCAAAAAATACTTTTGGGAAAAATTTATAGATTTTAAAATATATCATATGCCAAAGATATCATGATTTTTAGATTGATTTCTCCAAAATAAAATAAAATATGGTAACAGATGTGGGTGATTCACTACAAACTTCTCACTATCTACAAATTGGTTTCTTTTTCTTTAATGTCTCTTCAAAAAATCCCTAAATGAAGTTACAAGTCATTTTTAATGTTTTTTATTCAATTTTGTTATATGAAGGGAGGAGTGAGTGTGAAGAAGTTATGGCAATTGGAAGGAGGTTCATACGAGTCGACATGTAGCAAGTGTGCATGCAGTAGCACATGACCTCCTCTAAATTGATTTTCATCAATGGAGAGGGGAGAGAGGGTGAGGGTTGGACAACAACTAGGGGTGTTACCCACACCATCCCTTTTTATTTTATATATTTTACAAAATATATTTATTTTTCTATAATTTTAGTGCATTCTTTTTGTAAATGACATCATACATTATTACACTTCTCCCATCTCCTATTGTTTCACTGTGGGTAATGCTTCTTGGCATCACTATAAAATATATCTTTAATACACATTTAAAATTTGTTACTAATGTTTTAGCTAACATGGATGCAGTGTAGGGTACAGATATCATCATCGATAATGATTAGGGTACTTGGATAGAAGAAAGGACAAGTCTTTCATGCATTATAGGTTCGTGTTTGAAGGTTGTGTTTATGATTTTTATATGATGGAGGAGGCTATGACTGGATGGGATGGATTCATTTACCATATTTGGGTTTTAACGCTCCCATGCTCACTAAGCTTGATAGCAAGGATGGTAGTTGGATTTTCTATTTGTGTGTGTTCGAGGTTCTTGGCTTTAGTTGTGGTAATACACTTGTGTGGATAGTTAGAAGAAATTATTTACAGGCATGGAATTTATTCTAAAAATTAAATTGAGTGAGCCTTTATCATGAGTTAAGACATCTAAAATAGAAGTGACATTTGATGGTAGTGTGATGGATAAATCATTGAAGAAGGTGTTTATCCTACAACTCAGTAGTGTTTTATGGGTGATTAAGGAAATCATTGGCTTGGGTTTTTTAGATATACTATGCCGAATGTGAATTTGAAAATCTCATTAGTCTTATGGGTAACTTTCTCATGAATTTGAATGATAAGTATGTTTTTCCAAAAATTGTTGTAAGGGTCATCCATCCTAACTTCAGAGTAGGTTTGGAGCTAGTTATGGGTGAGTTTGTAATGGGGAAAATCACTCTCTACTTTTTTTTGGAGAGGAGTCTCAAGGGTTGTCCCCCTTATGAAATTTCATAGATGTGGAGGATATTTTATACAACTTACTAGAGCATTTGGAATTTATGTAGGATTGCCTTCACGACCCCAACCTTTCAATAATAATGCTAACAATTCTATATTTAAATTATATTAAGACACTATGGCATCAGTGGTGGCTACATTGAGTGTTAATAAGGTATCACTTGTGGTTCTAGTAGACAATTTCATGACTCATTTATTTGGTACAAATATTCCCTTTCCCCAACACACCCCTTAGGTTGAATAGGTGGTCCCTATAACACTAGTTTCTTTGCAAGGGAAGATTATGAATCAGGACTAGCTATGAAGAATAGGTATTTTTGATCCTTAGGGATGAATCATGTGCCTTTCAGAGGAGGAAGATGCTAACCATATTTTATTCTAGTGCTCCTTTGCATTGGTTGGTTGGGACAGGCTATGTAGCCAAATTAGGTAGGTTTGGGCTAGACCAAAATCCTTATTACAGGCATTTTTGTCTTGGCCAAAGGGATATTATAATGACACATTTTATTTATTATGACATGCATTTTCATCGATCTTGATTTGGACCATGTGGAAGAAGCATAAGCTATTTTAAAGAGCTGATGAAAAGAACATAAGTAGAGATGTATGAAGTAGGATTTGCACATGTTAAGAGAGATGGAGGTAATTTTTTTAGAGTGGGACCTTTAGATCACCTCATCATATATTTTGTTGAATATTCCTCCCATTTATGGCCCAATCATGTGTTATAGGGTTAAGATATGTGTTGGTAAGATAGATTGGTCACCTCACACTCCTAAAGTGTTTAAATTAAATTTTGATCAAGTTACTAGGGGAAATCCATGGTACTTAGGGGTAGGGTGTGTGATTTATGATTTTGTTAGTTCATTAATTAAATAAACATTGATGAATATCATTGATGGTAACCAAAATGAGGAAGAATCAAATACGTTGGTGTTGGGGTTATATATTTTGGTACATTGTGGCATTGATCATGTAGTGACTAAGGGAGATTCAATGATAATAATTTAGGAATTAAATAATAAAAAGTCCCATTCATGGAATGTTGAGGATAAACATAGTCAAGTGTGGGACATGTTGGATTCTCTTGGTGATTGGGAAGATAGGCACTACTTATATAAAGTTAATTCAGTAGTTGATGGATTAACCAATAGGGGCATACTTTAGGCTAAATATGTCATCGTTTATAATGATTAGGTCACTTGGATAGGACACGTCCTAACTTCAGAGTAGGGTTGGATCTAACTATGGGTGAGTTTGTGTTTCGGGAGCAATGCTCTCTACATTTTTTCTAGAGAGGAGTCTCAAGTGTTGGTGCCTCTATGAGCTTTCAAAGATGTGGATGACATTTTATGTAGCCTTTTGGTGCATTTAGAATTTATACATGGTTGCCTTCACAAGACTAGACTTTAAGGAATAATGCTACCAATTCTAGATTTGAATGCTCTTAAGATGCCTATGGTGTTGGTGGTGTCTATGTTAAGTGATAGGAATGCATCGTGTCTGGTTTCAACAATAAATTTTTTGACTTGTTTATTCAATGTAGACATTGCCTTCTCCCAAAACACCCCTTGGATGGGAGCGGTGGGCCCTCACAAAGTTACGAGTGGAATCTAGCTCTAGGTGGGCCCAACTGGAGAGTGTTGTAGTAGTGTCAAGGATAAAAGGTGTGTTTGGGATGAGGCCGATGGGTAGGCCTCATTTTTGTAGGTGAAAAGTGGCAGTGGTGAAGGATGTAAGTTTTAGACAGGAGGGGATTGGTGATGACACTAGGTAGGAGGGTTGATGATGGATTCATAATAGTGTGGAATTTGATGTAGATAGTGTGTTATAGGATGTTTGTGGTGGTGGAAGTGGTGGTGACCTCCGTTCAATTGGTGGCATCAGTTTCTAGTAGGTGGCATCTCATATTATGTCCCAATTATAATTTGTATGTTTTTAATTTTACTATAGTGAAACTATAATAAAAATAAAAAATAAAAAATAAAATTCATATCATAACAAGTATAAGAGATTAGATGATAAGTGTTGATATGAAGAACCTGAATTTCATTTATTTTATTGACCAATAAATTTGAATATAAACTATCATACATATCTTAGATAAATCTATCTAAAATATGTCGATAGATATTATTATCAAGGCACATGTAAATTTCATGAATTTTGGTTTAGACTTTTTTTTTCTTTTTTTCTTTTTGGTGTTGTTTATTGGGTTGGGTAGAAGAGGTGTGTTATGAGGGATCAAGGTATACTCCTTAAGATTTAGTACTTCACCACTACTTTAAAATATCACTAGTTAATAAATGGGTGTGGCCAACCAAATCTAACAAAGTAGATGCTGATCTTCCCATTCATGTAATTTCAAATTTCTATCAATTTCAAAATTGTTGACATTTTTAAGGCACCATTTAAACTATTTTTTCATAATAATGATTCAATATTTGTCTAGTCATTTTTTATCTCGGTTCTAAATAGTAAATCTTGTAACTAAAAATAATATATCTTTAAATAAGTCACCATATTTTATTGGTATATTTGGTATTTTAATTTTCTATGCAATTTGTCAAATAATAATATAAATGTTGTTTATATACAAAAACAATATAGTTATCCTAAAAAAAATTAGATATTAATATAGAAATATTCCCTCATCTTACATTTTCTATTAATATTCCTAAACTCACTAAACAAGAAATCAACAAATATATTTGTGAAGATATAAAAAAAACTTAAGTGAAAGCTAGAAATTAATTGAAAATAAATTTTGAAACCAAAATTCTTTCATTATTTCAAATTATATTTGTGCTTTCTTTAAGATTGAATTTGAGTTCTTGATCATATGAAGAAGATGCTACTATCTTGCTTAAATATCCATTTAGCTCACTTTTGGGTTGTTGTCATTAACTTTAGATTGAATATGACCATGACATCTCATAGGACTAGCGTATATAAAAATATATTTTATATACCATGAAAGTGAAGATCATTATATATTCAAGTGTCCCATCTATTATGAGATTCATGGAAGACACTATTGTATTTTTAGGTATTAATCTAGATCATTGAGGACCTCCATTCAATATAAGGACCATACAAATTTAACTTTGTTTACCTATGAAACATTTCAACACTGAAAAATAACACTCTAATTGAAGTCTTCACTTAAAAATATGTCTAGGAATATCAGTTCTTAATTGTAAATAATGGGGTTCAAGTACTGTAAGATACCATATGACGAGACAATATGATCTAGATTTGTATGGCAATATATATTGTATTAGTTTTAATATCTATTACCTTCATACATTAAAATAATTTTTTCTCATTAAAAATTTCTTATAACTTTATTTTATTTCTCTCTATATATTTTAGACATGCATTTGACACTCCCTTTATATACTATATTCATATAGTTTATTTTTAAAATCTATAAACCATTCATGACCACTAGTGAATATGAATATCTAAATTAAATTAATTTAAATATCAAGTTTGTGTCCAACCTCTCCACATAGGCCTTCTTGCCTGGATTTACATAATGTTTTTGGATGAATTGAAGCTCCATGTCAATCCTCATTGCCTACAAAATGATAGGCTGCACATCATATATCTGATTGAAAGAGTATATAAGTACCACATGGAGAGGGCATAAGATAGATTAAGCCATGCTGAAATCTCTCTGGATGGATTCTAGTGGATATGTAGAAGGGAGAATTATTGCTTTATAGTTAACTATGCCTAATCTGCAGCTAGGGCCCATGTCCTTCAAAATGCACCACCAATTATAAAATGTTGCCTTCATCCCATCAAACCAATAACCCATATTTATCTTGTATAAGGGGGTGATATGTTGGGGGTAAGTAAATGCTTTGAAATGCTTGGCAGGGGACTTGTGAGTCAAAGGGTACACCCACTTCAATGCACTTGAACTATTTTCTGGCACTCCAATCTCATTGAAGACCAACAATAGGAGGATTACTCCCTACGGGAACCTATACATGGGTGGTTGATGGGACCTCTCTACATATTTAATTAATTTTTTTACAAATTATAGGTCCTAATTGTAATTTATTCCCTGAGAGACTTGGTGAGAAATATAAAGGTGTGACATGTCTACCTCCTTCCAGCAATCGGTTCTTCTAATCATAGTGGAAATGATTTACAGTGCAACTCATAAGGTAGGATCTAGTAGGTTCTTAATGTGCATTACATTCTCTTGATTTTGATACATCAACTCTGTGGAAGTCTTCTGTATCTCCTCCATGTTGGCAAAGTCATCAAACACACTCAACTCTGAGAACTATAGTCCTATGACTTTACTAATTCTCTTAGGGTGATATTACTGCTATGTCAAGTGAAGTAAATATAGTCTCATAGATGTTTGAGAGGAGGAATTATACTACCTCTACAAGTTTACCAAAATATGGTAACTCAAAGAGTTAGAAGAGTTATGTGGTGTCTAGCTGGTTTTTGATTGTTAAATCATATACCACATGATTTATTGTATTGGTGGTCTTGACTTCGTATTTGTTCTAGAGATTGACCTCATTTTTCAATTGGTGATGGTTTTAATAATAAACAATGGATAATTAGACATTATAGACTATATTCTTTGTGGAAAAAACTGAATCTAGGTATTGCATCTCTTTTATTAATAGGGAAGGAGGTGGAGATGTTTATGCCTTCTATTCCACTGACATATGTGCTTTCTTTCATTTCTTCACCATTCTTTCCCTTTCTACTTTCACATATTTTCTCACTGATCTTGTTCCTTTGGATTCTTTTCCCTAATGGGAACCTACTCTCTTCTACTCACCTCTTCTTCTTCTAGTATAGTTGATAAATTTTCAAGTGTACTGGCCTTTTTTTTAGGTTGCATTACCCTTCGAGGATCCTAAAGGTTAACACGTGGCCATTCCATGTTCCTAAATTAATATGTGTCTACTAAAAAATTACATTGGATTTTTAATCTTAAGTACTTCATTAATTTTAGACCTATAACCTGTAACTTCAAAATTACCACTTCTTTCCAGCAATTAGGACTTATAATCTCTCTCCTTTACTAGGTAACAACCTATGTGTCTTGCCAAGGATATAAAAACTCTACTCTACTTTGGATTTGATTAGTTTTGCTCTGGTGTTGTCTCTTGCTCTTTAGCTCTGGTTCATTATTCATTCTTGGCTCTGGTAATTCAATAATCAACATAATGTAAATCATAACATGAATTTAACTTACCTATTTATAGGCTCCAAGGGGCGGGGGCGGGGGGGGGGGGGGGGGGGGGGGGGGGGGGGTGGGTTTACCCTCATTAATTCCTTCCTCTTTACTTTCACCTCATATCATAAATTCAAATATTTTAATGACCACCATATTTCAAAGCTTGCCTTATGTAATTATTTCCTTAACGATTTTGTCCCATCATGCCATTGGCATGTTTCTTACCATAACTAACCTCATAACATTAATTACACATCCCTTCTTGAGCCTTTCTTGGAAGTGGGTGACAGTTGTATCTTCCCCTTTTGGCATGGTGAAAGATAGTTGTTGTGTTTTATATTTCTAACATATGGTGATAACCTTACCCCTTAGTACCTTAAATGAATCATGCACCCTTAATAACTTGTGTGCCTATAAGAATTGTGCACCCACATATATTACATTCCCATTTCACTTGCACACTTTTTATTTTTACCATTTCATGTATGACTTCTTACCCCACACTAAAATGGTTTGTGGTCCTCCAAAAAAACATAAAAACAAAAATTACAATAAAGAAAGAGTTGCACACAACAAAGTAAATGCTTTTTTAAAAATCTATAAATCCTAAACTAATGGCATAAGCATAATTGATTACAAAAGTTTAGTTATTTTGACGTGAAATATGACCGAAGGTAACTTCTATTATAGTGTCCTGGGAGGAACTGACCCTCCATTCTTTATAACCAACATGCCTCGGTAGGTCGATTGCTATGTATGATAAATGGGCCATCCTAGTGTATCCAGAACTTTTGAAGGTGGCACGTGAACTTAAATTCATACAACAATACCTTCATGCCTAGAGAAAAAGTCTTTTTCTTGATATGGTAATCATGCCATGATTTTTACTTGTGTTTCTCTACATCCTAGCTCTAATAATCAAGGAATTAGGTCTCATCTAATTGCATTAAAATATCTAAGCATGCTTTCAAAGATGCTTCATCATCTAGTTATCCTACGTGCATGATACAGAGGTACACCACCAAAAAATCTATTAGCATCACTACTTCCTTGCCATACACCAAGGTGAATGACATGTTTTTATTTAGGTGCTTGTAGGTAGTTTGGTATGCTCAAAAGTACTACAAAAACCCTATCAGCCCAATTAGTGTGGCCAACATTGCAACTTTTCCTTAAAGTGGTGCCTAGGATCTTATTGAAAGCTTTGGTAGTTCCATTGTCTTGTGGGTGGTATGGTGTTGTCTTGTCATGCATGATCATGAACTTGATTATCAATATACGAATGGTTTCATTCAAAAATGGGTTCCTCGATCACTAGTGAAAATTAGGGGACACTTAAATTCTATTATGATGTTCTCCCAGATGAACCATGTAGTAATAGCTACCATATATCCCTTTGTCAATATCTCTTTATCCTAATGCGTAAGGTAATAAGTTTATACAATGATGTATCAAGAACTTGTTCATCATCTTGATAGTGATATGGGCCCCATAAAATCAATAGCCCACTTTGTAAAAACACATTAACATGGATGTGAAATGGCTTTGCCCAATTAGGGAATTCTAGGATAAGAGAAGTGACCAACCATTTTTTGAGTGATTTAAAGGTTTACTTACAAGAACTAATCCACATGAATTACTCATTATGCTTTAAAAGTTCTTTCAAGGGCATGGCAATCTAGGCATACCCGTGAATGAACTTTCTATAATATCCTATATGCCCTAGAAAGATGCACACCATGCATTACATATTAGGTGTTGATAGGTGAAGAATCATAGATACCTTTGTTAGATCCACTAGGAGTCCTTCATTATAAATAATATGCCCCAAGAGGACACCAAAAGGTATCACGAATTGGTACTTCTTCAAGTTTAAGGATATATGAAGCACTTGATAACACTCAAGCATGAGTCTAAGATTAACACAATGGTCCCTCAAAAAATCATATACTGTTCAATCATTGAAATAGACTTAGATGAAATTGTTAATGAATTCCTCAAAGGCTTCAACTACTTTGCATGAGAACACTGCTTGAGCATTTTTCAATATGAAGGGCATAATAGTAAATGTAAATGATTCCAATTCAGTGGTGAATGTTGTCTTAGGCTAGTCTTCCTCAACTATTTGGACCTGATGGTACCTTAAGAATCCATATATAAAGGATTATAATTCACAACCAACAACACTTTTAAGGATTTCCTTCATGAAAGGCATTGGAAAAGGGTATGTTATAAAAGATGAATTGAGCACTCAATAGGCCACACAGATATGAATCCATCTATCCTTTTTGATACTAATCATTATGGTACTAACCCAATCAAATTCATCAATGGGACTGATTACTCTAGCATAAAGTATATTATTGATCTCCTCTTTAATGCGTGTCGAGAGATTAGGGTTCATCTTATATCATATTTTTTTAGTAGTTGAGTGATATCAACTAGCTTGATGTGTATCTTCCCTAAATATTGGTGGAATCCCTTCATTTCATTATAGCTCCTTAGGAAAACATCTTGATATTCTCTTAATAACTCAAATATTTTTGAAAGCTCTGTATCAGTCCAATAGTTTCTTAATATAGCCATCTTCAGTTCTTTCTCCATACCAATGTTGCATTGAATAGTCTGAATAGGTCCATGATAGGGGTGATCCATTTAAAGACTTGTGTCTTGAATATTTCATGTACCAATACTTGTAGAAACATCTAAATGGTTGGTCAAGGGGTTTAGTGAAGTAGATCCTCCACCTTCATCTACATGATAAATGAGCTTTTGTTTTCCCAAGTGAATCTCTTCACATCATTCTTCATTAGGAACTGGTGTAGGCATAGGAACTGGATATGTTGAATGCTTAGTGAACAAGTGTAAAGGTTTATCATGTTCCTAATTTATATTCTCTAACTGGTCTTTCACAAGACTTGGGCCATCAAGAACTACTTCATACATGGCCTAGAGAGTGAGGTACAAGTCCATCTTTGGTGATGAATAGGAGTGTGATAAGGCTATATTCTCTTTCAGTAACCACCAAAAACTAGTTCTCATGTGTCACTCCTCATGAATATACAACTCCCATGACCATGTATGTAAGGTCCCATAGAATGTATGCACCTATAGGTACTCTTGTAAGTATGTTTCCTCGTTTCTCTATATTGTCTCACAAGCTTCAATGTGAGGTTTAGATGCTTGGAACCCACTATAATTAATTTTTCCCTTGACATTATTTTCATAATGGAATATGTTTAGGGAAGAACATACTTGATCCTAGTACAAAATTTGCTCCTTATGGGTAAAAAGTCATGTACCTCCATTTATCCTTAGAACTGTGGGGCTTCATCAAGTCTTTCCAATGATGGTCCTATTGGTGACTCTCTCATTGATTAACCTATGAGGTGAAAAAACTTGTGATTTTTATTGAGTGGACATAGAAGGTTCTCATGACTATTGGTGGTGCTACATACTCTCCAAATGAGATCATAGTCAACATGTGCCAAAAAATTACAAATATTCCTTGTAGTATAAAAAATAGACCGGGTATTTATCCACTATAGAATACCATTTGGGGTTGGATCCTGTTGCTTATTATTATGGGCAGTGACATTGTATATATGGTTTATGTCCTCATCAACATATATGGGTTCTATATAAGGAGATCCTTGTGCTTGATCTAGTGGGATAACCACATGCTAGTTCTTAAAGGTAATATATAACTTTTTAAATATCAAGTCTACATTGTTCTCATAGCACCAGGGTCTTCCTGGTAGAGTTGGGTAATCATCAGCTTCAGCTAAATCTAGCACCTCAAAATTTTCTTTGAATGGCATTCTAAGTATGTCAACTGTGACATTATTGAGGACCCTAATAGGGTGAATGTGAATCTTAATTTCCATAAGTAAGGCATGAGGTGAAGGCTATAGTGTTGTATTAGATATTTTAAACCAATCATCCTTGGTGAGGGCATTAACTTATACACCAGTATCCATTAAAATGTCCCTGATAACCCATCTATCAATGGTAATGTTAACTAATATTTATCTAGCTTCTAAGGGAGTAGATGAACTAGGATTATCCTGATGCCAAACATGATTTAAGCAATGGTCTTCACTTTGTCAAATGATGTGAGGGTGATATTAATTTAGTAGATGGGTTTGAATCTTAATCTAAGTGTTGAGTTGTGTGATAATATCCACATCTAGCAGCCACTTACATAGTTCCTAGAAGTTATCCCATACCATAGGATGAAGTTTAGATGCCCTTTGCACAATAGCATGTTGTGTTACATCCTTGTCTTTGAGGAACTAATTATCACATTGAAGTTCTTGTATAAGTGCCATCATATCCTGAAGGACATCCTTTTGTTGTTGAACATCAAGGTATATTTTAGCTTTTGGTTCTTCCTATTGTACCTTCTCGATCAGATTAGCTATCGATTAGGTCTGTCTCCCACTATGACTGGTAATATTTACTTTTTGAACTATAGGGATGGTTGAGAGTGTGCACCATTGTGGTTTATCAATTTAAATCATACCATCATTATTTTCATTTCACTCTTTGGTGATAGTTGTATCTAGATCCAGACACTCTTCTAGTAGTGGTCCTTTTTAAGGAAAGTGCACGTCGAGTATTCTAGACTATCTCATTGATAGTGGTTTGGTCACCCAAATTTTTAATAGGTCTAGGGTGGGAAATGTCCACCTCCTCATCTTCACCATCTTACTCATCCATGGTATCCACCATTATCTTGAGTATTAATGACTGAGGTTTGGTGAGTGCCACATGCTCAATATTCATGGATATCATTGATCAATTGACAGTTATTGGTGTCATGAGTGTAGGCATCACATTTTTTACAATACTCAGAAACATAGGGTTTGTATCCCATTAAAAAATAGGATACAAACATACATCATGTTCCTCATGGAATCTTTCACATGTTTGTTTAAGTATCACATGGATGTTCTTATATGGGTAATTGTTCCTTGTATGTCCTTAAATTTTACATACAATATAATAGACACCATTGCATGTTTCATGTGCATTTTTGACTATTAGCTTTTATAAATATGATTCCATTGAGGCTATCTAGGCCTCTATAAAGGGACTAATCCTAATGTCAATGCTTTTAACCACTTCAGCATAGAGAGTAACTTCCAAGGCCTCGTGCGGGGGTAGTGAAGGTCCATTGCCACAAGGTTCATTTGAAAGGTAGTAATAGTCTTCCCACAAACCATTGTGCATGTTGGGAAGCATTAAATTAACATGAGAGTTTAGAAAATAAGCTTATAAACCTTACATCATACTCACATATTCTCTCTATAAGCCCTTGATTTATATCTTTCAATGCTACTATACTCTATTGCTCAAATTTAGGAATGTCAAACTCTTGAAGGAAGGTTTTTATGATCTAATAAAAATGGACCACTGGTTGTTGAGGGTCAATCTTCCAATACCACTTATGCATGCATTATAAGTCTGTAGTTACAAATTGTTTGGATTTACATTCAGAAGATATGATGCCTCATGCCCTCTAAATCAATTCAGGCTTGTGGACATGCTCATCTACATTCTTCACCCCTTAGTATTTAGGTAAGTGTAATGTAATTTTTTAGTACACCATGATCGGTTGAGGTGTTTTTATGGGTGGTTTTTGGGAACCTCCAACCCTGATCCATTGAGGAGGGATTCGACTTCCTCCTGCACCACCACCTATTCCTCCTCCAGTGCCTCCAACAACATTGCTTAGTACAAAACCTCATTGGTTAACTAAGGTTGAGCCTGTACTCTATCCTTGCAGGCTAGGTCTATTAGGCATCCAAAGTTATGCCATTGAATTCACTTGAAGAGGGAAAAATAATGTTAAATATAAATGAACCTCAAATGTTTGAGTTTCAGTATTCCTTACTAATTTAATGTCTAACTTTGAACTATCTGTATCCCAATTTCAAATGTGTACTCTACTTGAATCAAAGGCATGAGCATGCATGATGTTGGGGGAGCTAGGTTTGTTTAAATTTTATTTATTGATTCCTACCATCTAGCTTGTTTCTCTTTCATAAGATAGAAGTGGCATAGAAAATGGGTTGAGAGTGATGGGGTCCTTAAGTGTTTTCATTTCCCTGTGGCTCCTAACAACACTCCATGAGTCCTTTTAGTTTCTCCCTGCACCTCTTATTCTCATTATTCTTTATTGAGATTTATCATGCTTTCATTTTTGTAATACACATTGGTTGGATACCATTTTTAACCCACAATATTTAATCAACCCCTATTCTCACCTTCCAAATGTGTGCCTCATGTACAAGGTGATTTATCGCTCCAATAGTATAGTTTCAAATCTGAGATCAACAAAAAAAAATTATTTCAAAATCAAAAATACTAAGATAGTGACCCCATGGTTCTCAAAAAAATTGAAACTTGGCCTCTTCAAGACATGAGTAGGTAGTGATAGTGTACTCTAGGATATAGCTGTTATGAACTCTTTTCCATCAAAAGTTGATAGCTCACATCTATGGAACTCTGGGTCATGATAATACCCTTTGCCATTCTACCATCTAAGATTGCCTCCTTCAAAGATTCTTTGATTGTCCTTGAGAATATGGTAGTAGACAAGCATGTAAAAGAATTAGGAGCTCGGAAAAGAAGGTTTCATATAAGGGACTTTAAATATTCTACTCCACCCACTATCGTTTGGATATTCTTGGCTCATGATATAAAAATGAAAAATTATCTTCAATATTATTAACCCATTCTTATATATTTTCCAACGTAATATGCTCAAATATTTTCCGATGACTGTGCTTCTAGTCTTGAGAATGTAACCAAAATGTTGGGTTATTTTAGCTAATTCTAGCTCTGACACTAAAGTCTATTCCTACAACCACACACATGGACCCTATCACATGATATTTAGAACTCCCATGATCACCCAAAGTATGGAATGAAAGACTGGTTCCTGAAGGTTTTGTAACATAGTATTATATGTTTTTTCATGGCTTTCTCTTTATGCAGATTCAAACCAAGGTTATATAACAACACAACTATACTACTTTGCTTACTCGTAGATCTCCTCTTGATGATGAGCCTTTCTTAGGATTAAAATGTGGATCTTTGAATGTTTTTAAACATAATTTTCTATTTTTTTCTATTTTCAAAATTTCTCTATGTATTATGAATAATTTAAGAAACCCTATTGTAAATTGAGTGTGTTAATACTAGGGGAAGGGGTAGGGTCATGTTTCCTCAATCAAATCTTACAATAGCTGTAATAAAACTAGAAACCAACATTGTTATGATGGAAAATAGTGTAAAGAAATTTTCCAAGCATATATTTTAACATATATATTTTAAAATCATACTAGAAGATTTGTCCCAATGTTTTGGTTTTCTATCATTTTCCAATGTTTGTAGATCTAGCCTCATCTTCACTCTTCTTACTTTCCAATATGCATGCTTATCGATATGTATGAAATATGAAAAGTATATCGATCTAAATATATTTATATAGAATAATAATTTTGTTGTTAAATTTCATTTGTTAAACATGACAAAGTAACTTATATTTAATTATTATATTTTATTTTAATATTTTCAAACATGCTTAAATTTTTTGTGTATTTCTACCACTTATATTATTAAATAAAATGTAAAAAAATAAATAATAAAAAAATAGGGTAAATAAATCTATATCTAAGTTTACTTAAATTAGTATGCTTACGCTGATATGTATGCATGCTATTATAATTTCATGAATTGTTTGAGTTAAGTAGATGATGTTTTTAATATAAAAGTATAAGCATGTGGCATTTCATATTATATATATATATATATGAAATTATAATAAAATTCAAATAAATAAATTTATATCATAATAATTGTAAGAGATTAGATGATAAATGGTGATATCAAAAATTCATGCTATGTTTTTGAATGATTAAAAATATTGTAGTCATGTTATTAATAGATAAAATAAAATAAAAAATTTTGAAATAGAGATTTAAGGAAGAGAAGATGAAATCCATAGAAAATAAATAATGTCATGTATTTATTACAAATTTATTTTTATGAATATGTAATAACTCATTATTTAAAATTTTATGTGATATGTATGACAGGTTTTTATTAGTATTAAATGTTTCTTTATTTTTAATGATTGACTAATTCTATTACTATTATTTAATGTGATTTGTATGATACATTTAAAATTTTTATGAAATACCTCATATTATATATTAAATAAAATTAGAGTGTCAAAAAATAATATTAATATATCTATTTTAGATAAATCTATGTAAAAATATTGAAAGATATCGTTCTGAAGTTGTTTATCCTTCTTACTTCAAAAATATAAATATCTTTAAAATATAATTTATTTATGCTTTAAATATTTTTTTATAAAATATTTATTTTAGTAATAAGTTTTGAGAGACCACCCCCATATATATAGATACAAAGTTATATACAAAATAGTATTACAGATTATGTAACATTTCATACAAATATGAATATATATTGAGGTAAGGAAGTATTTTTTATAAAAAGGTAATTTGATGAATAATTAAGTGAATAAGGGCAAGGCAAGACCACTTCATCTTTATAAGAGAGGAATACACCTCATCCATCAACTAGAAGGACGATACCACATTTCCAGGGTATAATGAATCTCCCCATGTTGAGTATTGACAAGGGTTTAATCCTTAATTAATATTATTAATTTCCATTAAATGTGAATAATTCGTAATGGAACCTTTTATATACCATGATTTTGTTTTATTAAATCTATTTTCAAAATATATTGAAATATAATTGAAATAATAATAATTTAATGAGAATTAATTATTATGATATTCGAAAGAATGAATGTTGAAGACGATAAATCTTGAAACTTTTAAATGATATAATGTCAAAGGAAATGCTTTTGATAATAATTATATAAACTTTATCGATCACCTAAATGGCAGAAAAACAAACTGCTCTATGATTTCTTTATGTAAATAAGGAAGGGCTTGTTACAATGTAGGTGGTTTATCAACACAAAAATTAAATATTTCATGTGTGTGTATGAAAGAGAGATATTTGATAACATTTATCAATTATTTATTTATTTATTTTAATTTATAAAAGATGAGATTTGATATTTATTTTAGGTAATTTTGTAACACATTTAACATATACTTTTCTAATTCACATGTTCTTTTAAATTTCTTATTTTAGTATATAAGTCTAGACAACCACGTCTAGGGGTATCATTTACGTATTTATAATATTTAATTATTTTTTAGTTATAATTTGTATGCATTAATTTTCTTCTAATCTTGTTTGTTTCTTCTCGCTCTCATTTGTATCCATTAAGATTTTTAGTGGCTTCCATAGTTAGTGACGATGTTGATGCATCTTAGATCTGCAGATAAAAGGGATGCATAGAGACTAGGCAAGAAAACAATAAAAGGTCTGATCAATGTGGAGGGAAACATAAGGGTTGCATTCATACGAAAGGTACCAAAAGGATATTACATGGAGAGAGATCAGTGGAAGACAATAAGGAGACATGAAATAAAATGGGAATATAAAGTTTTAGATACAAGTATATCAAACAAAAAAAAAATGTTGGTCTTTTTCTGAGGTGGCCTCCTCTTCCAAAAATGCATGTAGATCTGAATTTATTCCACTCAACTTTGCCATGATTCACCAAATATTGTAATTTGGAAAGGAGGAAACTGAATTAATGTTGGAAAATGAAGCATGATTATTAAATAGAGCCATAATTTCTAGCCTAGTCAATCTCTAGTCGAATGCCCCAATTATTCAACCCTAGATTTTGGAGAACTAACAATCCATTATGCAAGGTAAGTTAGAAATTTACCCTTGTGCAAAAATATATTTTTAGTAGAATTTAATTGATTAAAGGACAAGTAATTGATTCAAAACTAGTAGATGGATTTGAATCACCATTCCCTTGTATTGAAACCATGGTTTCCACACTTCAACCCCCTCTAGAAATTGTTAAATTTTAAACCAATTTGGGTTTACCTTCTTCATCACCCTTTCCAATTCTAGTCTGACATTTTCTATAAGGTGATATATAACACTCTAGGAGAGTTCTTATAGATTGACCTCACCACTAACATTTTCTTTGACACTACCTTCACTATAATACTGGTCAACTTAGACATTTCTAAGAATCTACCTATGAAAATGGATCTAAATGTCGAGGACTAGTTGTGGACTAACACTCTTGATGACAAAGGATTTCTTTTTTACTTTAACTTTTGATTCAACAAAATATATAAACTTCAAATGAAAGTATGAAATATCTTGGGGGAAATATTTACACTCCAATGATCTCACTGTGGAAGGGTATGATTATAACAAAGGATTGGACTCATATTTGAAATATATTAAATCCCATACACTTAAAACTTAAAAATTTCCTTCCAATAAGGAGGGAAACAACATTTTAAGCACCCCCTATCTAAAGAGAAAATCTCTAATGGAAATTGGAAGGACTCAAGTCAAATTGAAATAGTTATCCACTTCTCATGATTCAAATCTAGAGAAATACTAGACATTGTGAGTAGAATAAGTAAATGTTCAGACTCAACAAAGATCCCATCTCTTGCAAAGGGACAATAGAGAAAAAATGATTTATTGAACATATGATGAATTATTATGGGCAATTAATGAAGATAGGAAGATTTTTATTTGAATGTTACTTTTTGTTGGATTTTTCTACATATTGATTTTGTGTTGTTTAGTGAATGTGAATCTCATTGTTTGTCATTTTGGTGTAGTATTGCAAGGTATACCTGAAAAAACATTTTGTATGATATTAAATTCTTGATATTTCTATGTATTGTTAAAGGCCTTGGGCCCTACAAAACCCAAAATTTTACCATATCAAATTAAACAAAATAAAATTTGTTATACCTCTAGTGTTAGGCATACCATTACTCATATGTACATAAATTTCATTATTTCTATCTTACTCAATACGCATGTTGTGTTTCTCAAAATAGGAGTTGAGTTACTTGCACACTTTAAGCATTATAAAAAATGTATTTAAACTTTCCGATTCCCTTGCTTGGAAAAACCTTGACCTTTTCTTATCCTAGAAATAAATGGTGTCATACTTGTTTCTTAAAAACATAGGGCATGTCATCAACAACAATGGTAGTTAGGAATTGTAGATCATATATCCCATTCATGGTTAAATTGAGCTATATAAATCTCCCTTCCCCTTTCCCACCTCAAATTTCCTCCATTCCATATGCATCCCTTATGAAGGCTAAATATATTGATGAAATCCTTGTTGGAGGTTGGTTGAATAATATTGTTGAGATCCCTTATTAAATATTTACCCTCACGCATTTTTTTGGGGACTTAATAACATATTCCTTTGTCTTCATTTTTGTTTGGGTTATATATCAACAATTTAAAAGAATCGATAGACAACTATGGAAGAAGGTGTTACAGATTAATAATGAATTGGATATATATCAATAGGTAGATATAATTAATTTGTTAAATTTGAGAGTATTGTTATAAATAATATTATGATAATAAACTAGCATATATTATTTGTTAAGATATATTATTATGATTTATAACAATATATCGTATATAAAAGATTGAAAGATTTCGAAAAAAAAAATGATGGGAAAATTATAGGACTGATATTCTTTTATATATATATAACACCCAAATGTTTAATGACCAGTGAGTTTAAATATCTCTATATATTCAACTCAATGATTTAACATTGTTTTATGTGTTAATCATGTGCAGATCTGTACCAGCCTTCTCATATGGTATTAGAGCAGGTGTTTTCCATCAATGAGTAGAGTATATTTAGGGATCTATTGTACCATCCTCTGTGAATAAAAAATTTCTACCAGTATGTTCTAATGTCATGTAAAGCATTGATTCTACCAGATCGTGCCTTGCAAAATCTTCTTTCACTTGCTAAATCAGCGTGCAACCCACCGAACAGTCATTGAATGCGGAGATCTCCAAAATAGTTCAGTCAACTCAACGCATTGTTAATAACGTTACAACGTTGAATGCAAAAGGCATCCACCTTCATGATAAAATATATGTCGATCAATGTCATTATAATAGACAATGCCATCATCATAGAATGTGAAGTTGTTTTTACGCCTATAGTTATATGAAATTCAACTATATGCTGCGAGAATATTGTGCCATGATCAATATTCAAACCTTTTATCATTTTTCCACTTGGTTGATTTTTCTCAAGACCGTATAATTTGCACTCCTAGAACGCACGTTTGGCTGTGCTCATCATGGGCAGATCCTTAAATCTTTTTTAATTTATTCAATGACTCCTTTGCTAGCTTACTGACGTCCTATGCGCGGTCTTCAACAGTAAAAGGACAAGTTTCCAGTTCATAGACTCGCTCTTTTACATATGTTACTGAGTCTCTTTGTTTTTTTATAATCAATGATTTTTCTTTGGCTTCACTATTATGCGAGCCATTTCAATTATAGGAGTCTAGTTTTTTTTTCTCAAAGGTTCATTGGAAATTTCACATCTATCGAATGCTCAAATCATTTACGAAGCAATGTGTCAAAATCCTTAGTTTAAAGTCTTGTAAGTTATCATTAATATTTTAGATAAGTTGATTCATTTATTTTTTTGGCCCATATTTATACAATCAGCTTCCAATAAAAGCTTTTAAATCTTCAAATTAAGTCTAAAAAATAGTTAACATGCCATGTAAATTTGTGTTTATAAGTCATAGGGTCCATTGAGTCATTTATGTCAAAAGAGACAAAATAAATAAAAAAAGGTATTTATATATGTTATTTTGTTATATTTGTAAAAAAATTAAAAGTGTCAATTTTTATTATCATTTATACAATGTTAGTATAGTATTTTTTAGTTATGTCGATTTAAATCAAAAGTTATCAAGTCATTTTTTTAATTGAGTCATTTTTTTAAAAAGTTTAAAAATAAAAAAAATTATCTCATGGATACATTTTCGCTTGTACACGACATTCAAATTATGAAGGGGGTTCTAATTTCTATGGAAACAAGTAATATAGATCCTCCTAGAACTATTTGAGCACATGCTAACTTCATCGACTGAGTAAGCAACAAATATAATAGAGAATGGAGGCACAAGTGGTTGGAGGTCTTTCAATAACCTCTCATCGATCGCCAACAACGGGGCCGCACCAATGATGTGTTGACTTTTATTTTAGTTGTGTGTAGTGTGTTTGATTTCTTGCTTTGTGGTAATTCAATAAGAACATAAGTATAATTCATTTTCTCATAATAACTATTTATTTTTATAATCCCTCTAAGTTAGAAAATGATGAGAATTAAATATGTAGCTGTGTGCATGACATGGTTTGTGGTAAACCAGGAAAACTACTTGGTTGGTAGTTAGTCATGATATAAACCATCATTAGTAGTTGGTAAGCCATGGGAAAACTATCATTGGTTTTTGGTTAACCATAAAAAACTATTTTTGAGGTTTGTGATCCTTAGAGAAATCACACAATCATAAATTTAGATGCATTAGAAGATGATATTCTCCTCATGTTTAGATAAAGGGGGTGTTACTAGGAATAATAATGTTAAAGAGGTGAATGTTATAGATTAATATCTAGTAACATTATTATTATTTTTGAATTTGATTTTTACTGAGAGGTAAATATAATTAGTTAGTTTGTTAAATATAATAATATTATTATACACAATATTACGATAATAAACTAGCATATATTATTTGTTGATGTATATTTGTATGATTTATAACAATATATCATATATAGGACATTAAGATATTTCATTTGAGAGAATGATGGAGAGAATATATGTATATGTATATGTATATATATATATAATCAAAGACTACAATATACAAGTGAAAATAAAAAACTAATAATAATGTGTGAATATTGGCCTATATTTGAGATGTAAAAGTGAATTTATTGAAGCAAAGAACAAGTGAAAATCAAAAACTAAAATTAACTTATCATCATGTTTGAACTAAATTAAAAAATCAAAATTTGAATAGTGAAGGAGAACACATCCATAATTTACATTAAAATAGAGAGAAGTGTTTTCAGGTTTGACCTAATAACAATACTATCACTTTATTTTAAAAAAAGGTATCTAATTTTCTCAAGTAGGGTTATGTAAAGCAATAAAGTGTAAATTTGTAGTTTTACCTAAATCATAACCCATGATTGAGGACCCTGTATCACCCTTTGTGCATGAAGTGTTAAGTAGAAATAGTATATTTTTTTGGTAGAGGTGATAGTGTAAAATAAGTTGCATTTTTCCTCATACAGGGGTGGAAATGAGTTGTGTGAGGATGAGACATTTTGTCCCACAACAACTGGAAAAGTAGTAGGAGAGGGCAAAGCCATATAGAATATGCTAGTGATGAATAATTTCAAAGTCAGTTGGGTGATGATGGTGATGGGAAACAACTGGTGATCTCAGGGAATATCATACATCAAAGGGCCCATGTCATACATTGGACCTAACATTAAGTTAATTAGAGGATTTACATGAATTACACTCATTGTAAAGGGGTCACAACTTATAGGTTGGAGACATATTTTATTTTATTTTTCTATTGTCAAGGAGTGGTAAGGACATCACAAGAGTTGGTATCCTTGTGGTAGGCCTTAACATCTAATGTGTAACTTGAATTAGTACTATAATGCCATGAACATGGTGATAAGACATTGAGTTTTTAGAGTCTATATTTATATATACTATTTATAAATATAATGTATTACTATAGTATATAGTATGTTATATATTTATAAATATACATATTAGTGTAATATATAAACCAACACACATTGTGTGTGTGTGTGTGTGTGTGTGTGTGTGTGTGTGTGTGTGTGTGTGTGTGCGTGTGCGTGTGCGTGTGCGTGTGCGTGTGCGTGTGCGTGTGCGTGTGCGTGTGCGTGTGCGTGTGCATGTGCGTGTTCGTGTGTGTGTGTGTACACACACACACACACACACACACACACACACACACACACACACACACACACACACACACACACACACACACATATGATAAAAATATAATATTAGAATATTATTAGATTATATTACAATAATATGTATATTTATAAATATATAACATAATATATACTATAGTAATACATTATATATATAATTAGTATATATAAATATAGACTCTAGAAACTCAATGTCTTATGACCATGTCCATGGCATTATAGTACATGAATTACACTCATTGTAAAGGGGTCACAACTTATAGAATGGAGACATAATTTATTTTATTTTTCTATTTTCAAGGACTATTAAGGACATCACAAGAATTGGTATCCTTGTGGTAGGCCTTCACATCTAATGTATAACTTGAATCAGTACTATAATGCCATGAACATGGTGATAGGACATTGAGGTTTTTGAGTCTATATTTATATATACTAATTATAAATCTAATGTATTACTATAATATATAGTATTTTATATATTTATAAATATACATATTAATGTAATATATAAAACAACACACATTACACACACACACACACACACACACACACACACACACACACACACACACACACACACACACACACACACACACACACGATAAAAATATAATATTACAATATTATTAGATTATATTATTATTTAAATTATATATTTTTTAGGAAATATTATAATATGTATGTAATAATAATATAAAATAAAATAATATTATTTTTATATAAATTAATAGTATGAATATATATATATATATATATATATATATATATATAAAATATGTATTTTATAATATTATATATCGATATGCATACTATTAATTTATATACATATAATATTATTTTTAATATCATTATTACATAGATATTATAATATTTCCTAAAAAATTATACTATAAATAATAATATAATCTAATAATATTGTAATATTATATTTTTATCATATATATATATATAGACACACACACACGCACACACACAAAATATGTAATTTATAATATTATATA
Organism: Torreya grandis; assembly: GCA_037957365.1. Classification (NCBI taxonomy): domain Eukaryota; kingdom Viridiplantae; phylum Streptophyta; class Pinopsida; order Cupressales; family Taxaceae; genus Torreya; species Torreya grandis. The sequence continues at coordinate 2,853,231 of JARHVA010001408.1, read as the reverse complement.
TCGATATGCATACTATTAATTTATATACAAATAATATTATTTTATTTTATATTATTATTACATACATATTATAATATTTCCTAAAAAATTATACTATAAATAATAATATAATATAATAATATTGTAATATTAAAGTTTTATCATGTGTGTGTGTGTGTGTGTGTGTGTGTGTGTGTGTGTGTGTGTGTGTGTGTGTGTGTGTGTGTGTGTGTGTGTCTATATATATATATATATATATATATATATATATATATATATATGAATGAGACCCTTGTCTAGAGTAAATTGAATACAAAACTAGCATGAGTATATTAGAATTCAACTTATAGCGATTAGTCTAGCATACAAGATTCACTATTCTTGTTGACCAAAAGAGTAACATCTTCAATAAACAATCATGTGTAGAAGGAACTATAATAAAAACCAATACCAAACTATCCTAAATACAAAACACTTAAATTCAAGATTATTACACCTTTAATGTTGATAAAATACTATGGATGGGGAGAAGATATTTCTATTTATTGACACTTGGCAGAAAACGTAGAGGCCTCCTTCACTTCCTACTTGATGCAAACATCCATAGAAACACCTACCAACCTTTTCCACATAGCCACCTCTAATCACGACTGCATAGCCCTTATGACTACCACATTGGATTGGTTTTCTATCCATGAAGGAGTCTATATAATGCCTTGAATCACCATCCATGCCATGAATTTTACTACATCAATGTTTTATCAAGAATGTCTAGAGGAGTGCATTAAAATTAAGGCAAGGAACGTAGATAATGACTCATCTAATATATGGAGGAAACCATGACCCCAATACTTACTCCAAAAAAATTACCTAAAGGTTCTGAACATAGGAGGAAAGGAAGATCAAGCTATATTCAAGTTCCCTGAAGGTAGTCATGGGAACCAAGCCATGATAGTCCTTGATCAAGAAAGGTAAAAATATAGCAGACCCTTCTTCCACTTCCAATGAAGCTTCTACAAGCCTTAGCTAAAAATATGGAAACACAAAAAAATCCACCAAAGCCTTGACATCCACCTTATCTGAGACCATGAGTAGACTATTGCTTTAAAATAGAGACGTAGCCAATGGAATTTACCTTCACCTTCCTACTATGAAGAATAAACTATTCCCCTATCACTACTTCAATTTCCCAAGTATTGATTTAGATGGATCCAAAAAGTTATTAAATAGTATCCCCTAAGACAACTTACCAATAAGGTCCATCTCTCATAACTTTTGAAAACCCAATTTTATTGGTGAGGCCAAAGTATTAATCATTTCCTCTACTATTGAAGCCTATAGTAGAACTCATAACACTATGCCTAAAAATAATATCTACATACTTCACTCAAACACATCAATGAACATTCAAAAAGAACCCAAAGGCTACCCAACTAGCTAATTAAAGCCATCAACTGATCAATAGGATCACACAAATGGAATCAAGCCTAAATAAAAGGTGAAGAAAGAGAGAAAATAAAGATCAAATAGAAAAAATAAATGTGGGGTCATGGAAATTAACCCATGCCACAACATTATTTTCCATCAAGACATGTAGTGATTTATCTATTCCTATATTCGATAGAGCATCCACCAGATTATTGGCTTCTTGAAAATAATGAGAATCCTTCCATTCCTCAAATTTCCACAGAATGACCTCTATGGTTTCAAGGATATAGGTAATATTCCAATATTTGTCCTGACCTTTGAGTAGGGAGTGAATGATAATCTTGGAATCACCCTCATTATAGAGAATAGAGACACTAAAAATAACTATCATATCAAGACCATAAATCAAATCTTGGGCTTCCAATTCATTCCTTTTTTGATTGATCAGTTTAATTTAAATATCTGTAATCAAAGAGTCACTGTAGCTGCAAATAATGCAGCCCACACTAGAAGGCCCTAGATTACCTTGAGAGGCACCATAAAATTTTAATTTAAACCATCTTGAGGGAAGAGGTAGGCACTTATATTTATCCATCTTGAGCTTACCCATACTAATTATCATTGACCCATTAATAGGGAGATTTGATCAGTTTATATTTTTTCCCCATTCTCATATCTTAAGTAGATAGAAATCATTTCCTTCTCATGACTTGGACTAAAATAAATTCAGAAATGGAATCCTCTATATATTGGATGATCTTATAGAAAAGAGGTTTTACTCCTTCAAAGATTCATTTATTACACTCTTTTTAGATGGACCAGATTACAATGGCTAGACTAACATGCTAGAGATAAGAAAGAACATGTTGGGCTTTACTAAGTGGCTTGAAAGAAATTTCATCTCACAAATATGCTAGACACACCCATGACCAATCCATTCTACCACATAATTGAACCCAACACAAATATGAAAAGGGACAATCAGATAAGAGGTGATTCACTAATTCTTCATCTTCTTTGCATAAAATACATCTAGATAGGCCCTAAAATGCAATTTTAAATAACCGATCAAAGGTTGTAATGTTGTTTTGAGTATTCGACAAAGCAAAGGCACTAGCATTTTGAAGACCTTCCTTATTCTATTAAAGCTTTCCTACCCAGGCAACTGAAGGATCTATTACCATCGTCATTTGATAACCAATATTGATAGAGTGATGACCCAATTTTGCCCCTGAATAAAAAGAGTGGCTAATTTTGGATTTAATTTTTTTTCAAAATAGAGGAAATCAATTGACTTTGAGCCTCCAACAGTGTTAGTTGGTCCTAATTTTTCCATTTCCAACTAGGGAGACTTGCTTTTCTAAAGGTTCCACATAATGACCAACCTTGTTCCGCCAAGATAATTATAAGATATCCCATGCCTCACCCATTTCATACAAATCCATCAGTGATTTGTGACCATTTCAAGAATCTTGTTAGAAGTCAACATGCCATCCATTATTCACTATCCATAAAATATGATTGACAATGACACAATGACATTTGAGTATTAAATTCCAAATATGAGAACCACGTGGAAGGTTATCAATGGTAACGATTCTAAGGGGATCATATTTGATAAGATAATTATAACATAAAAGTCTACTTCACAAGGAGTCTAGGGTCTGAATCATCCACCAAACTCGTTTGTCTCTAAGGGCCATATTCTATAATTCAAGACTTTTAACTCCAAATCTTCATTCACCTTTTTCATGGCATACCTTCTCAAATTTGATAAGAGTAATATTAGTTTTCTCTCCCAATCCTTTCTAAATGATATCTTTCATTATGTAGTTCAAAATATTAAACACCCAAGCGAGAGGATGTAATACCGGACAATAATAAAATAGAATAGTGGTGAGAATAGATTTGATAATGGTGAGATGACCGAAAAGAGAGAGGCACATAAATTTATAATAAAATAAGCATACCTAGAAAGAGCCTATCATTTTGTTCTAAAGAGCACTATTGCCTTAACCTACAAATACAGGAATTCCCAAATAGTTGCTAGGTAGCTCATCAATTTTAAATCCTAAGATCCCACACAATTTAAGTTGAAGATGATCAAAATAAATAACCAAATAAAAATGATATCTAGCCTCATTTATTAATTGAATAGAGGATATTTCATATCTAGAAAGAATATTTTTTAGCTTGTTAGCCTCCTAGACTAATTCTTGGCCAAATAGAAAGCCATCATCATCAAATTATTGATGGGAGAGATGTTCTAGACTCTCCACCACCTTTAGGATTGAATTAAATCGATCCTAAAAATCTTGATTGAACACCCTCCACAAGGCTTCGCCCATGATGATTAAAAAATGGGGACAACATATCCCCTTGGTTAAGACCATGCAAATATTTGAAAATTTTTGTTGGGATGTCATTGACCAAAACTAAAAACCATGGCCCAAATAAAAAACTAAACACCCAATCACTCTAGTCTCTACTGAAGCTGAACCTCTCTAGAAATTTTATTAAGAAGTGTTATTATACCCTACCATAGGATTTACTAATATCTATCTTGATAAGCATTCATTTTTGATAGTTAAGTGACAGAGAGTGGACAATTTCATGCACCATGATAATGCCTTATTGGATATTTTTCCCTGGCAAAAACCCACCCTAATGTTTGGAAATTATTAAAATGAGAAGATGTTTTATATGATCCACCAAAGCCTTCAAAATAATATTATAAATGGTGTCATACAGATATGTTGGTCTAAAATATCAAAATCTAGAATGGGACTTGCCTTTAGGGAATAGATAAATGAAAGTTACACTCAGATCCAGAAGCACCCTTCTCTTACTTTGAAATTCCTATGCCATTTCTAAATTCTCTTGACCCATAATATCCCATAAGTCTTTGAAAAAAACCCACAAAAAATCTATCTAGACTAGGTGCTTTATCCTTAGCCATATAGAAAACAACATGAACCTCCTCTAACAAAAAGGGGAAAGGGGATTACCAATTTTGGCTATCATAATCACTCAAGGAATGAAAGATAAATTTTCATCTTAAGTGAAGAAATTGGAGCCAAAATCATCAAAAAGAATATGATGAGAAAAGGACATCACTTCATTGCTTATTTCAGAAATAGATTGAAGCAATTCCCCAATGGAAGAGAAAATGATAGAAATCTAGGAAAAACCTTGTCTGAGGCTCATTGAATTATTAAATAATGTATTGTTTACGTCAAAATATTTGATCTAGCCTTCCCTAGATTTTTGTTTCTAATATATTTCTTCCCTCAACAAAAATTACTCATACTCCTATGAAATCCATTTTTTTCTAATAAGAGTGGGAATTCATTCCAATGTCCATAACCATCTTGTTGACCTTAGCTAGCTCTAATTCAACTCTATATTTCTCTTGAAAGATGTTTTTAAACTAGACCACATTCCATTGTTTTAGACATTATTTTATAAAATGATGCTTCTTGGCCATTTTAAACATCTTGGAACCAAACCTTTTCAGGATGACTATGTGAGAAATCAATTATGAAATTTGTCATTTTAAAAAACTAGTTATTAGAGTATGTGAGACAAGTCTACACTAGTGGATAGGTATGCAACACATCCTTATATGCCTAGTGCACACTTATCTAGAATAAACATAAACTTCTAAAACTACAATGATAGTGAAGTATCTTTTGATTATGGATGAATAATAGTAAATCAAGGAAAATTAGAAGATGTTCTTATTAATTTCAATACTTTTAAGGTTTTCATATAGATAAATGGTTATCAGAATGGATAGTTGGATGAAAGGGGTAAATAATTCAAGGGAAATAATTTATTGATAAAATTTACATGTCTACAGGGCAGCAATTTATTCTAAGTACAAAAAATTTAAGCATTTAACATATTTTTATACCAATCAAATAATAATTCTTGACAATGGCTATGGATACAGTTAGTGTGTGAGCATGATTTTTCCAAAGAACATATTATGATAAAGGAAAAGATTGTTATAGATGACCTTAGTAGGAGGTGGTATTAGTTAAACACAATGAGGTCCAAGACCAATTTGAGATATTGTATCCTTTTACAACTTCCACAGTAGATATTTTATCCAGATGTTAGATGACATTTATTATTTTAGAAGGCCTTTAAGGGTTTTTTTGGAATTTTTTTTGACTTAAATGGTATCTTAAGCCATAAAGGGTGTGTTTACGTGCCATATTTAGGTAATTTAATACATTTTATTATGTTAAAGACTCATCAAGCCCTTTATTTGGGAAATCTATGGTAGATAAGGTTCATGTAGAGCAATTACAATTAT
>JARHVA010001408.1:2807500-2842500 GCA_037957365.1 Torreya grandis | reverse complement strand
CAAATAATTTTCAGGCCATAACTGAAAAAGGAGGTCAGGAAGGTTAATCCAAATGGGCTTTTCATTGAATGTTTTAGTAAGTGGGTTGAAGAAGTGGTACCAATGTTTCTAAACAAGAGGGTGGTGGTCCATGCTCCAAAATTTGTTTTGAATTTAAAATTTATCCTCAATATGATTAAAGTCCATAATAAATAAAGTCACATTTGTTCAACCACTACTTTCACCATATTTTTTAGTACATTTACCTTCATCCTTAGAGGAGCAAGTCAAAAAAATTATATCTGGCATACGGTGGAATTTAGAGTTTTTGATGTTTTTTCCATTTTTTAATCTAAACCCAAAAAGATGTTGTTCTTAAATCAAGACTATTTATCATTAACTAATAATAAATTTTTAGAAAATATAGTATCATTATTAATCAATACAATATATCAAAATTTTAAGATAGACGCTCTTTAAAAAACTTCAAAATCAAAGCCCCCCACTTCCCCCGAAAACTTATTATTATTTTTATTGTTATTGTTATTTTTATTGTTATTGTTATTGGTGTATAACATTTATAATATGTTATGATTAGATAAATATGCACACAAATTCTAAAATTAAAATTATGTTATCATGTTTACTAAATTTATGATATAATGAAATATTATGTTGGGAAAAAGGGATATATGTTTGTACGAATTTCAACCTCAATACTTGCATCGAGAAAAACTTACTAATTAACTAGTCTAAAAGATGAACTTTTTTATATAAACTAAAGTTACCAAGAGAATCCTATATATTTAGATAAAATTAATTATTTAATATAAACATTGATTACACGGATGATAGAAATGGACCTCATATTATATAAATGCAAATAAAATTAAAATTAAATAACTTTTGTCATTTCAAGTTAATGAAGATGCATGCATAAATTTTGCACTATAAATGCTATTCGGAATGATAGTGCGTTTCATTTACATAAATATCAATGAAACCACTAATAGGATAATCATAAAATAAGTTCATAAAACATAAATTAAAATTTTAATATATTTTTAATTAATTTTAAGTAATGTAATTTTTTTAATTGAATTTATATTTTCGGGTTATAAATATATTAAATTTTTTAAAGATTATATTAATATGTATTTAAATAATTTTAATAAATGATATAGTTAACAATGATATTTTAATATTATTTTTATCATTATTTATTGATGTACATATATTTAATTATATATAATAAAAGAAAATAAGAATTAGGAAATAATTTATTTTATTACAAAATGATTAATTTAATAAAATAATAAGAAGATTATTATGTTGTATATTTTTCAGAAAAAAAAATTTATGTAAAATTTCGTATACCATGTATTATGGTATATATTCAATTTCATATATTTTTAACTTAAACTTTTTTTTTAGTATAATTTCTATCATTTTAATTTTTTAAACTTATATTCTTTTAATTATCTACCATTTCTTTTTATATAATAATATGTTTATATAAACAGATTTTCTTCATATTATATTTTTATGTTCATGTATAAAAGGGAAAGTGCCCCTTTCAAAAACTTCATTTTAACTAATATATCATACACTATTTAAATTATTACAATTTTAATTTATTTAGATCATATAATTTAAAACAAATTAAAATAATAACCAAATATCTAGCATTAAGTAATATAAGATAAAAAGAACCATATAGAATTGCAATTATTGGAGACCACTCAAACCTTTTAAATGGTTCATAGCATACAATTATAGTCTTTAAAGTATTGTTTAGAATGTGTTCTGAAATAATTTTACTTTAAACTTTTGTAATGGTGTTAGGAAACCATGTTATGATACATGGGAAGTTGATGTGTTTGTAAAAGAAATGGTTTATATGACAAATTAATAAGAACAACACTCGATCGATAATGTCTTCTAACAAAAACTACAACACTCGATCAATAATATCTTTTAACAAAAAGTTTCAGTAGTCGACAACGAAAGAGATTAGTATGTAAGTGAATAACCGGGGAGTAGATCAACTAATTTTGCTATTAAATTTTACGGATGAAACAAAAATGTTACACATTTATATTGTTAATGGAGGTGGTATTTGGTGTTTTTCGTAATATAATTAAGATATATATGTGTATTTATTTTTATTTTATTTTTACAATGTAAATTTTATTTATATTTTTATATTTTACAGATTTCTTTTATATGATGGATTAGTTATATTATTTATTATTATATCCATATTTAAATTGTATTATGATTTATTATTATATTTTTGTGGTTTATTAATATTATTATATATTTTAATAATATTTTTATTGTAAATTTAAGTTTAATTATATTTTTGTTTTTTGGAATTAAATAAGATAGAAGAAAAAATTATCAAACTTGATATCTTCCTCCTTTTCTTTTATATTTTGATAACATTTGTGTTCATAGATTTTACTAAGTTAATTATTATTCTTTTTTTTTTTTAAATGTTGTATTTTATTATACATTTCTAAGATTAAATCTATCTATGTGCTAGAGTTATGTAGTATTTTGTATCTTTATTATTGATGAAATTATAGTTTTAAATTTTAGATTTTTTTTTTGATAAGTTGTGGTTACTGAAAATCAAATATATATATTTATTTTTTAATGTGAGTGATAAAATATTTATTTCAGAACAAATCAAGTGATAGTTTGTATATATATATATATATATATATATATATATATAGAGTTAGTTTATTAACTGAAAGTTTTCTTCATCAAAATGTTATTAATAAAATTTTAAAATATATATTAAAAATATTTAAGAATTATTATAAAAATATATATTTACTCTTTAATGTATTGTAAAAGTTATTTCATGTTACACTCACATTATTAATATATTGCCTTTGCTTATTTAAATATTCAATTATAGATCAATAAAAAATATTATTTTCTTACACAAGTACCATTTTACCATGTAAAATGACACATCTAACATATAAAAATACACAATTTCACTAGGTCAGTTTAATATAAACTGACCTAGTGAAATTGTGTATTTTTATATGTTAGATGTGTCATTTTACATGGTAAAATGGTACTTGTGTAAGAAAATAATATTTTTTATTGATCTATAATTGAATATTTAAATAAGCAAAGGCAATATATTAATAATGTGAGTGTAACATGAAATAACTTTTACAATACATTAAAGAGTAAATATATATTTTTATAATAATTCTTAAATATTTTTAATATATATTTTAAAATTTTATTAATAACATTTTGATGAAAAAAAAATTTCAGTTAATAAACTACGCAATTAATTTACTCTTATTAATTGAAACAGAATATTTTATTATAATTTATCATTATAGAAAAATTAGATGAATAAATACCATTCAATATAAAATTAAATTCAATCTTTCAAAATTGATCATTGAATAAAAGTATTATTAAAATAAAAAGAAATTATTAATTGTTATGGTTTGTAATGACGAAAGTGTTGTCGCCTCCTTCTATTAGATACCTGAAGCTTATTCTTTATTTTAAAAGGATTGCTCCTGCATTGCTGTTGTTCGCCTATTTCATCATCAACTCACAATTTCAAAAAAATATTTCCTGTACTCAATATGTCTTAATAGTTATAAAAAATATAATTTTTATTTTAATTCATGTCTCTCTTTTGGATACGACTGTTTAGTATTATTGTTTTCCTACTTGCAGAGATAAAGATTTTGAAACGAACGCCTAAACTAATAAGCTATAATAAATAATACTATTGTAACTGAAACAGTTCGTATTTCTTTGTTGGGTTCATCTGTCCCTCATCTGTGGTGGAGTACAAGAAATAATGTAATCAGCAAAATATATATATATATATATATATATATATATATATATACTCCTTACGACAGTCCGATAGAATTATTGTCATCAACAACACCAAAATTACGGTTTTCCCATTGTGTTGTTTTCGAGACGATTAAAATTGAAATAGCCGATTGAAGGGATTGAAGCGCTTCAGTAGATTTCCAACCTTATTTAATTGTTAGAGATCAAAGGTGGGAAGATTTCTGATCACTTCATTAACTTTTGCACTTGTTCAAATATCATTAGTCTATCATGTATTTCATGTACAGAATTAGTCTTCCGTCCATTATTAACTTTATTATTGTCGAAACATAAAAGTCGTCATCTATTACTCTTCATTCAAACGGTTGTTCACATATCACTACCAGAGGGTTAAATTTGACAGTCACCTTTACTCGTTAAGAAATTTTTTTGTGACGGTTTTTAAACTAATGTCACCTTGCATGTGACGTTTCTTTTTTATTTTTGACTTTCATTTTTTATTTTGGATTTTTCTGCTACCTTTTGTCTTGGTCTTGTTTTTCGTCGAGTTTATTTCTTGCGCAAGTTTTTTCCAACTCTAACGGTTACTTCCTGCTCCAACGGTTACTTCCTAGCTTTGTCTCCTGCCCTTTCCGAATTCCTTCGGACTTTTTGTCAGAAGGAATTCCTTCAGACAAAAGTCCGAAGAAATTCAACTGTCTTTGATTTTGCCTTTTATTAAAACTATCTTTGCCTTTTCACGAGATTTCTGCTGTGTGTCGAGATTTCCGCTGTGTGTCTTTGACATGTCTTGATTTTTATTCTGAATTCCTTCAGACTTTTTGTCTGAAGGGATTCAATTGTCTTCGTTCCCCTTTGCTTTTTTGAAACGCCATTTGGCAGCCACGTGTCCTCCGCCAGCCAGCCAGTCCACGTCCTCTTCAGCAGTCCAGGTGTCAGGCCACGTGGCCTCCAGCAGGCAGTCCACGTGCCCTCCAGCAGGGCCTTTCAGGATTATTGTAAGGTACCCGGACTTCTTGCAAAAGCTTATGGTTTTGGTCTTACACCTGCGCGAATTCCTTCAGACTTTTTGTCCGAAGGAATTCGGGCAGGTGTAAGACCAAAACCATAAGCTTTTGCAAGAAGTCCGGCCCCGAAGCGAGACAAGTATTATTAGCTTTTTGTTTGTTGCTGAGACATCTGTAAACGTCTTGTCTCCCGCCCCACTAGCAAATCAATTAGCCATTGAAATGGCTGCTGCTTTCTATTATTCTTTGTCCAGTCGTTCAACATACCTAAACTATCTACAATGCCAGACTTGAGAGTCACGAGGACTCGAACCTCAGACGTATCATTTGAGAGAGATACAATTTTAGCATAGGCGCAGCAGCAGCAACAAAGCATTAACAAAAATTATCCGGGCTTGATTTTATGCATTAACAGAATCACCAATGGCTTTAGGAATTTCTACAATGAGATGCATTGGTCCAATATTTTTATTTTATGACTATATTAACCATCATAAACATTTTTGACAATTTTATCCATTATTCAATCTATAGAATTCTAAAAGTAGCTTAGCCTGGGTCATTTCATGCAAACAAATTATTGTAAATACACAAATTTGATTGTCCTAAAGAATTATCTCAAGCCATTTCACAAGAAAATACAGTATAAAGATTCACTTGTCTTAGAGGGGAAATGGTGAACTATTCTTGATAAACAGCGTTCATTCTGCCCCTAAACATCTTCCACTACGCACTTCCATGCTGAACCTTTTTCCCTTTTTCTATTCTTTTTTAGCGTGGAGAATAAAAGCACTAGAAACTTGCATTCCCTTTTCCCAGGGCGTCTAGCTTTCCTGACAAGTTTTCATGCTTTCAAAAGAGCAATCCTCATCTTAAAATTACTTTTCCTGCAATCTTACCCGATATGCAACCTTGCTCCATCTTCACTTTGATAATGGGTAATTGATTGCAGTCTGCAGTGCAAGCACATTTACTATCTGAGGCTTACAAGGTTTTCAAAAAGAATAACAGAGTCTATTTTCGTGCATAGCTGCAGCTTGCGTAGAGACCAAGACACATTGAATGCATCGCTGATAGCAAGAACATTGAATGCATAGGCTGTAGGTTGTAGGCTATCGCTGATAGAAACTAAATGGTGGGCAATGAACCAACTGTACTAGTAGGCTACAGGGTACAATGGACTGTTCATGATTTCGTTGTATGAGTATCCTCCTAGCAGTAGAAGATATCTTGGACTCTGGAGAATTGAAGACTGAAGTGAATTTAATGTTGCAGTCCACAGTCTGCATTGATGAATGGAGCGCCTGCACGACTAGGCCTGTAGGTTGTAGACTCACTAGCAGTAGCAGGGTAGTAGGGAACAGGGTCTAAGTCTTAAGACCTTATTATATAAAACGGCCCTTTTTAAAACTTAGATGTCATAATGACAGTCTTCAAACAAATTTCCCTATCACTTGATACATTTGAAAAAAAAATCCGCCTGTATTTTACGTTTAAAATGGCTAAAAATGCCTACACCAGCATCAAATTTAACCCGTGATCACTAGTCCAAACTTAAAGTCAAGTCTATTAATTGAAAAAAAAAAAAAAAATCAACCCTCTTCATCGATTATTGATCATTCAAACATAACGTACACCATAATAATTTGAAAAAAAAACGAAAAATATAAAAAACCCTCTCCATCGATAATTGATCATTCAAGCATAACGTACACTCGTTAATAATTTGAAACGACACATATTTCCAAATGCACAGCCCACAAACTCGAGTTCGAGGGATGAAAAGAAGAGTCTATGATACCAGTTTCTAACTAAAACTTGAAGTTAAAAGTCAATATGTTCTCAATTATATATCTTTTAAGAATAAATTTAACTCCTAATTCATGGCTTTAGTATACGAAGCAGAAATTTCACATATTGAGTCGAGGGAGAAATTTCACATATTGAGTCAAGAAATTTATGGCTTAGTTTTATAAATTCATTTATTTTTAAAGAAGGGTTTAAAATGTATGTTAGAAAGAGAAAATAAAAAAATATCTAATATTAGAGATTTTATATTTTTATAATTCATACAAATTAAATTTAAAGTTTTTATAGTTATTGTGTTTATATTTTAAATTCAATGTTTTGGATCACCAATTACCCTTTTTTTATTAGAAAAAAAGAATTTTAGAATCTTTAAATTAAAAATAAAAACATAATGATTCTATAAAAACTTTTAAATCTAATTAATATATAAGATATGTTAGTGTGTAATAAATTTATAGATAAGTTAACTAAACTCATCTTTGAAGATTATAATGTTTTAAAGTATTTAATTCAATAAATTTGCACTCAATATTTTTTTCTAGTTATTTTAGTTCTATGATAATGAAACACATTGAGTTAATTTGGTTCTATCATAATACAACACACTATTATAATTTAAGAGGAAAATATATTCATGTTCAACTCTTTATTAAATAATATCATCTTATAATTGTATAAAAAAGAGCAAATTAATAAATCCATCTTTAAGAGTAATTTGTGTGTGTATGTAGATACTTAAATATATATATATATATATATATATATATATATAAGTCGATGTATACATTAGTTAGCTAATTTCCTATTTCTAGTTCACTTCATTTTTTTATTAATGGTAAACCAAGGTTATGAAAAGAGGGACTCTAATTTTTACAAAAGAGAAAAAAATAAGAAAACAAATCTCAATGAATCTCCTCTACCAACGAAAAATTAACAATAGAAGTAACATTAAAACAATGCACCCTTACTCTATGACTAAAACTATCTATGACCCACCTATAACATTTTCCTTATGAGATCTAAGAGTCATATTCACCAGATCTAACTCCTTATTACCTTTCCCTTACCTTTTTGTACCCACCACCATCCAATGACCTCCTTCCTCTGAATCATTCAAGATGGGAATGGAGAGTTCAATAGCATCACCTAAATTTCCATTCAACAATGAATCCCTCATCAAATTATCATCTTTCATATTAGTTTACTTCATTATTCATTGATTATTGGCATATTTGGTCAAGGTTGTTAATATTATTAGGCATTTTTTTCCTTGTTCAGATCGAGGTGGCATGTCTATAAAAATAAATTATTTAATATTACTATTTTTTGTTTGTCATAAGCATTAATATTAACATAATTAATTAAGTATTATTGGTGCACCTATTATATTTACATGTTAATTTAAATATTAAAGTAAATTTAATTTAATTATTTTATTGCACTTATTTATATTCTATTTATCCATATTATATTTTAAGATGAACCAACATTATATTAAATGTTCCTTTTTTTTTTTTTTTTTTTGAGAGAGAGAGAGAGAGAGAGAGATTGCCTAGGTGAAATATTGTTCTATATTGTATTAGATCTTGAATTCCTAATTTTTATTGGACTAAATTCATGGACACTCTAGGGTAAAAGTATAATAGTGTATCCCACATTGGAATGAAAAAATAATTTAAAAAATAATTGCAATATATCTCAATCTCAAGGAAACATTTTACATACCACACAACATAAAAATAAATGTGCCTCAAGTTTTATATAGCTTGTATTTCTTAAATATGTTTATTTAAGTGATTTATTATAGTTATGTTAAGTGGCATGTCATTGTCACATATAATTATAAAGACAGAGGTAGGAGAAAAATATGTAATAATGTGAAATATCATTTTTTAAAAACTAGTAGTTGGCATTGTAATAATAAAAATTAATTCAAAAATATAGATAAATAAAAAAGAGGAAGGAGTGTGTCACAATAATACATATGACTCCACATTATTCTTCTCACAAAAAAATTAAAATGAGGGGTCCAAAATTGTTTAATTTAACTTTGTTGCACTGTCGTTAATTTGGCCCACTTCCTAACTTTCTAGCTACTACCTGTTCCATTCTCCTTTGAAAAAAAATATATAAAAAAAGATAGACTAAATGAGTAACAAATTCATTGAGGGACTTGATAAATAGACATAAAAGAAAATTAAATAAAGTCAATACTTTTTATTAGTTGAAGATAAATGCTTTTGTATAAGATCTATAAATAGGAGAGGGTTTTGAGAGGCTCTCACAACCTTCAAAAAGATATTCATAACTAGGTGAAATAATAATGTTCAAAATGGAACATCAAGGTACAACGAACAAAAAGATTGAAAAAATTAGATAAACTTAAATGTAGAAAACCCAAGAATTAGCAAATAGAAGAATAGAAAGAAATAGGGGATTTATCTTCCCCTTACACAAACTAGAGATTAGAAAACAATAGTCCTTCTACAACTACAAGCCTTCTTGTCAGAGTCGATATTAATGGGAAGAGTAATTTTGATTGAACAAATTTATTAATGGTTGTCAATGGAACAATCCTTTGAGACTAGAGTGGAATCGTCTTTGGGATTTATAATAAATTGGTTATGGTTATTTGAAGTATCAAGTTTGGTACCTAAAGGAGTGGTTTCGAGATCATTTGAGGATGAGTCATAGTCATATCTAAACATAGTAATATGGGTGGGGAGGGAGTACTTCGACCATGAGATTTCCTTATTCCTTTTAAAATTATTGTGGTATGAGGTGAAATGATCCATGTCAAAATAGCTATGACAATGAAACAACAATAATTCATAATCTAGAGGTTTGGATCAAGAGAGATCACCAAAAACCAAATAATGTCTTGTAGGGATATTCTTGGAGGTGTCAATGCTAACAAAGACTCTCGCATAAGTGGTGTGAGAAAATAAAAGAGGCAGGCTAATATTTATAGTACATGCCAAGGGATTTTCCAATTGCCTTGAAATAATTTTCAGACCAGCACTAAAAAAGAAAGTGGGGAAGGTGAATACAAATGCATTTTTTCATGTAATGGTTTAGTAACGGGGTTGAAAACTAGGGACCAACCTTTAAAAATTAGAGGGTGATGATCCATGCTCCATAATTGGTTTTAAATTTCATCTTTTTCCTCAATTTGATTAAAGACAACAATAAATTAAGTCACAGTTGTTTAGCCATTACTTTCACCATATTTTTGAACATATTTATATTCATCCTTGGAGAAGCAGGGAAAATAATATATCTATAATATGGAGGAGTTTTAAGCTTGTGTTTCTTTTTTCCAATTCATTTTTCTAAACCTAAAAAATGAATAAATGAAGAATTAATGCAAGAAAATTAGATAAAATGCACTACAACTAGACTTTTCAATCATTACTTACTAAAATTCATCTTCCAAATAATCTGGTTTGTATAGAAGAATTTCAATAGAAAATTATTTTTATAAAATGATGAGACGAAAATGTAAACTATTAAACATAGTATTTCTTACGACTATCCAGAAAAACCTAGCTTCCAATTTCCATATCAAAATAATCTAATCATGACAATAATAATTTGTTGAAACCCTATTGGAAGAGGGACTTGACTATCCAGGGGAATACAGTGAAATATATGCATTGATCATTGGCTATACACAACAAAATATGTGAACTGGGATATAAATTTAGAGGTACAATGTATGATTCACAGTGAGGCAAAAGTAACTTATCATTGTCTAATAGGCTTTGATAGGGTTTACAGACCAATTTCGTTTGAATGATGTTAAAAATATTCATCACTAATAATTATCAATACAAATCCGTATATGGCGAGATGGAAAATTTATCCCCCATCTGTCCGTAATAAATTCATTACCCAAGAATTCCTTTGTGGCTTCCTAACTCTAGTACATTTCAAACAATAGAGCATCTTGAAGTATTTATGACAATATTTCTTCACAAAGATATTGCAAAAAATCATAAGTGAGATAATGGGACATACCAAATGATCCATGGAAGACATAAAAAATACCTAGAAACTAAGCATTCAAACACTTTTCCCTGTGAAATCCATAAACCTAGGGTTCCCTAATAATTTAATCAACAATGTATCCTCAAATAATATAGAAAGGGTTTATAATCTATATCTATGGGCAAAATGATAACCAATGGTGAACACTAACCCAAATGTCCAATCAATATAATTTCAAAACACATTGCTGCACTTCATCAACAAGAAATAGTAAAGAACCACAAGCATTTTCATTAAATTTAAAAGAGATATTACATGCATCATTTTCTAAAAATGATATCATGGGGACAAATATTGTGAGATTTATCCATGTTGGACATGGGAGACATAAACATGCTCTCAAAGCTTGCTAATGGTTGTACACTTGTAACCACCTTAGTACGGGAGACAAGATCTACACATAGCAGTTGATCTCAAAAAAAGTATAGAACCCAAAATTAAAGAAAATGAAAAACCAACAACAATGACCCCCATAAATAGAGGATAAAACCTCCTATTTATACATTTTACACCCTTTTCAAATCTAGAATTATGGGTTACAATTTGTAAAATGGTAAAGAAGCTCTCCAAATTCCATGAAGATGAACCCAGATAGAAAATATTCCTTTCCACACCTAAAATCTTCATCAATTTATGAGAAAAAACATTTTTATAACTACATCTACAATGAATAATGAATATTTTCAACAAACCCCTTGATTTATTAATTGCAAATGCCTTTTTACATGACCTAAAAGATCAAATTTTGTGGTGAAGGCCAATTTTTTTTCTCATGTGTAACTACTTGGAAATGCCCTTGACCAATTGATTTCATAGATGGAACCTCCTGGGTAGTTTCCTTTACTCTTATAAAATCCATTGAACAACCTTCTCTTACAATGATGGCATGATAATGCTCTGATTATGGTAGAAATAGAAAATGATTCATCACAATTTGGAAAATATAATTTGGAATGTCCCACATACATTCTTCTATCCTTTGAATTTTTGTCCATCCATGAAAGAACCAATAATTTTAGCTCCAAAAACAAATATTGACACTTATTGACTTGTGACACACCAAATTAGATCCAACTAGGTATTCGTGGGGTTTAAAAGTGACTAAGCCACTTAATTGGCTCCAACCTAGACATATGTCACTTTTTTGTGCTATCTTGAAGTTGGATCAAATATGCACCATTGATATATTAAGAAGTCTCTTAGACTTGACTTCATCACGGGACATTGATCTTGATTTGTGCCTCTGAGATTCTTCTACTTGGCATCTCCATGGGTTCTCTATGTACCTTGTAAATAGTATCAATTATTTAAACACTATCATGCCATTGGTAGCATCTGATTAGATATATGATCTTGTTGAACTATCAAATCTTCACTTATAATGTTGGATCTTTAAAATATACTCAATATTTAATCATTAGTTGTGGGCTTGATACTTGTCACTTCTATATTTGTCCTGAGTCCTTTTGAAATGTGCACCTTCATCTCACATTGTTGATCCCATTTACTTAGATCAAACATGCTCCATTGATCTCTATCCATAGGGATCAATACTTTTCTCCACATACCATTGGATCTATGACAGGTATCCCATGATGGTGACACTTGTCATCTTCTTGGTCATCCAAGGGCTTTGTTGAAGTCTTGACCTATTATGCACCATTTATTAGAATCTTTATGCTTTGTTTCATACCATCGATTACTGGAAACATGCTCAATCTTTAAATCATGCCCTACAAGCTCGACACTTGTCACTTCTATGCTCATTTTCATCCCTTTTGAATTTTTAGCTTTGATCATGCATCTTCATATCATCTTTCACTGAACTAACATGCACTATTAGGTTAGATGTGGTTGCCTCAAAATTAACGTCAAAAAATTAAGTCAAAGTTCAAAGAATAAAGAAATTAATATAAAGTATTATCATAAGGTTTTTTTTTTCACTGATAAATATGAAAGAAGCTTTAGGATAGGACTTTAAGCTAGGTTTATAACAAAGAGACTAAGCATTAGTTAGACAACATTAATAGGTAAAAGGGACCAAATATGAATTTTAGACTAAGGTTTGGTTATGTTAATAAACATGACTAAACCTTAGTATAAAAATTAAACTAAGTCCACAGCATATTTAAAGCATTCCCACATAAAGTATTCCCACCAAATTTGAATTTAAATCAAAGGATCTGAGCTAGGGAAATTATAACAACAATTTTAAGATGCTTAGACATGGATTTAACTTGTATTTTGATAGACCAAAGGCTAGTAAATACCAAATTAACATGAAATATTGTAACCTAAACATTTCCCATGCCAAATAGACTCCATTAGACTTTCAACCTATATTTATAAATTGTGAATTTATGTGAGCATTTAGGTAAATTTAGAACTTTAACACTTTCTTAGAAAAGACTCATTAAATAAAGAAATAAACTAATCTAATGTCCTACACTAACTCGACAATGAACCTACCTCTAAGATCAAAAATAAAGTTGTTTAATCTACTATAGGATACTTGACCTTTGCTAAATACTTGAAACAAAAAGTGGGCTAAATAAATTAGGTATTTTTACTTAGAAATGGCTAAATTGCTTCAATGCAATTTTGGGTACTAACACCGACTCTCCCCTGAGGACGTACACCCCCTGTGAGTGTGAAAAGAAATCCAAAATTTAATACAATTTTTCAATCTATTAGGTCACAAAGTCAACACTTGGTTATGTTATAGCAATACAAACCCATGAAGGCTCAATAAAATAACGTAGACAGAAAAAATAGATCAGGAGGACCTAAAAATGAATGTAAGACAAAAACATAAAAGGAAAATATACAAGTAAGACCCAAAGGAAAGGGGTGATAAAGAAACAAAAAAATAGACTATACACTATATAATTATGTACTTGTAGACTCAATGAAGGAAGTGTTTCAGATGTCTATCATTGATTAATGGTTCTAGTATTTCACCATTTAGGTCTTTTAGGAAAAAAGTGTGTTCTACAATCTGATAGTTGATAGAATAGGGACCCATGCATAAGGAATCAAAATTTCCATGCTTGCATTTCTATTCATGCAAGTTGTTTCAAAGTAGAACCAGATCACCTAATCAAAAGGTTCTTGGAGTGACTTTCCTATCAAATATCTTCTTCAACTTTTCCTCAAACTCGAGGTGTCTTTCATGAGCTTATCCTCATATTTTATCAAACTAAATAATATAGTTCATCCTATTTTCATAGTGTTTGATTTTCTCATCATCTTCTAGTTCTTGCATGAGTTGATAGGTTGACAACTAAAAATTCATAGGCAAAAATTCTTGACCTCCATAGACAAACTTAAAAGGGATTTTGCCTATAGCTCTCTTGGGCATGATCCTGTCAGCCCATAAATCAAGCTTCACCTATTCACCCCACTTCTTCTTATTATATTTTAATGTTTGGCTAATGATTTTGAGTAATTTATTGTTATAGAATTCTATTTACCCATTTATCCTTTCTGAGCTTACCTATCATGATTACCATTAACTCATTAATGGGGGAGGGGGATTTGATTAGTTTCTATTTCTCCCCCATTGTCATATCCCAAGTAGATAGAAATCCTTTCCTTCTGATGTCTTGGAATAAAACCACTTCAAAAATAAAAACCTCTATATCTTATATGGTATTATACAAAGGATATTCCACTCCTCCAAAGATTTTTTTATTATACTCTTTTTAGATTGACCAAATTATAATGGTTGGACTAACATGCCAAAGACAAGAAAGAGCATTTTAGGCTTCACCAAGTGGCCTATAAGAAAAATTATCTCACAAAGATGTTGGCCATGCCTGTGATCAATCCATTATACCACACAACCAAACCCAACACCCATATGCAAAGGGATAATCAAACAAAATTTGATTCATTGATTCCTTAGATTCTTTGCATAAAATACATCTAAATGGGCCCTAAAATCCAACTTTAGATAGCCGATCAAAGGTTGTAATGTTGTTTTGATTCATAAATGAAGCAAATGCTCCAGATTTTTGAAGACCATCCTTATTCTAGTAGAGATTTCCTACCCAGGTAACTGAAGGATCCATTACCATTCCCATTTGATAACTAAGATGAATAGAGTAATGACCCAATTTTGCCCTTGACCAAAAAAGAGTGTCTTCTTTTTGTATTTAGTTTTTATCTTTTGTTCAAAATAGAGGTGAGAAACCAACTTTGAGCCTTCAATAGTGAGAGATGGCCCTAATTTTTCCATTTCCATCTAGAGAGACCTACATCTTCTGAAGGTCCCACATAATCACCTACCTTGTTCCCCCAAGGCAATTGCAAGATATCCCTTGCCTTTCCCAATTCCTACAAATCCATCAACTATTTGTGACCATTCCATGAATATTTCAAGAAGTCAACATGCCTACCATTGTTCATTATCCATGAAAGATGATTTAGAATAAGTAGACAACATTTGAGTATAAAATTAAAAATTTTAGAACCACATAGAGGGTCATCAATGGTCACAATGCTTAGGGGAGCATCCTTGATTAGATATTTACAACGTAAAATTCTACACCACAAGGAGTCCTTGGTCTGAATCATCACCCACACTAGTTTGGCTCCAAGGGCCATATATTGTAATTCAAGGCCTTTTACTTTGGATTCTCCTTCCCCTTTATCATGGCATACCTTCTCCCATTTGAGAATAGGAATCTTATTTTTCTCTCTCGATCCTTGCCAAAGGAAGTCTTTCATGATGCAGTTCAAAATCTTAAACACTTGAGGTGAAGGATAAAACACTAAAAAATAGTAAACTAGAAGAGTATTGAGAACGAATTTGATAAGATTGAGGTGATCATAAAGAGATAGGAACTCCCAAATACTTATTAGGTATCTTGCCAATTTCAAATCCCAAGAGCCTAGACAATTTAAGATGAAGACAACCTAAATAATTAATAAAATAAAAATCATATTTAGCCTCATTTATCGATTGAAAATAGGATATTTCATAGCTAAAAAGAATAGTTTTTAATGTTTTAGCCTCCTAAACTGAAGCTTGGTGAAACAAAAATCTATGATCAACAAATTGATGATAGGAGACATCTTCTAATCCCTCTTTCACCTTCAGGCTTGAAAGAGATCGATCCTGAAGAACTTGGTTGAACACCCTCACCAAGGCTTCCACCATGATGATAAAAATAAATGGGGACAAGGGATACCATTTTTGAAGACCATGCAAAGCTTTGAAAAACCTTGCTAGGTTTCCATTGACCAAGACCAAAAACCATGGCATGGATAAACAACTAAACACCCAATCACTCATCTCTATTGAAACTGAACTTCTCCATAAATTTGATTAAGAAGTGCTAATTAACCCTATCATAGGCTTTACTGATATATAGCTTGATAAACATGACTTTATGATGGTTGAGAAATAGAGAGTTGAAATTTTCTTGCACCATGATAATGCCTTCCTGGATATTTCAGCCAAGCACAAACTCACCCTGCTCTTTGGAAATGAGTAAAATGAGAAGCATTTTTAGATGACCCATCAAATCCTTGAAAATAATATTATAAATGGTGTTGCAAAAAGATATTGGTATAATATATCCAAAGTGATATTAGGACTCACTTTTAGGGAATAAATAAATGAAAGTGATATTCATATCTGCAGGCCCCCTTCACTTACTTAAAGACTCCTCTGCCATTTCTAAAACCTCCTGACCCATAATTTCCTAGAAGGCTTGAAATAAATCCAAAATAAATCTTCTTGACTAGGGGATTTACCCTTAGCCATAGAGAAGATAACAACATGAACATATTCTAAAGAAAAAGGGGCAAGGGGATTATCATTTTGGGATATCATAATCACTCAAGGAATGAAAGCCAAATTTTCCTCCTGATCCAAGAGATTACAGCCATAATCATCATAAAGAAGTTATGAAAAAAGGACATCTCTTCATTACTTATCCTAGAACTAGATTCAAGTATTCCCAAATGGAAGATAAAATGATAGATATCCATAAAACACTTTTTTTGTGTTTCATTTATTTGTGTAAGAAAGTAATGTTTCTATCACCATGTTTAATCTAGCCTTCCTTGGATTTTTGTTTCCAATATATTACTTCCCTCAACAAAAAATCCTCATACTCCTATGAAAGTTATTTTTATTATACATAAGAGTGGGAATTCATTATAAAGGCCATCACCATCTTGTTTACCTCAATTAGCATTTCTTCAACCCTAGATTTCTCTTAAAAAATGTTTTTAAAGTAGACCACATTCCATTGCTTAAGCCATTATTTTATAAAATGAAGTTTCTTGGCCATTTTAAACATCTTACAACCAAACCTTACAGGATGAATGTGTGATAAATCCATTATCAAGTTCATCATGTTTAAAAACCAATTGTTAGAGTGTGTGGGACAAGTCTGAACTAGTGGGCAAGTGGATGATATTCCTTATATGCCTAGTGCACACTTGTCCAGAATGAACAAAGACTCCTAAAACTGTAATGATAGTGACATATCTTTTTATTATAGATGAATAATAGTAATTTAAGGAAGATTAGAATTTGTTCTTATTAATTACAATACTTTAAAGGTTTTGATATAGATAAATGGTTATCAGAAGGGCTAATTTGTGTGTGTGTGTGTGTGTGTGTGTGTGTGTGTGTGTGTGAGAGAGAGAGAGAGAGAGAGAGAGAGAGAGAGAGAGAGAGAGAGAGAGAGAGAGAGAGAGAGAGAGAGAGAGAGAGAGAGAGAGAGAGAGAGAGAGAGAGAGAGAGAGAGAGAGAGAGAGAGATGTCAAGGATAATAATTTATTGATTAAATTTCCATGTCTACAGTCAACACTTTATCTTTAAAACAAACAATTTGAGCTTTCAACAAATTTTATACCAATCAAATACTAACACCTGACAATGGCTATGGATAGAGTTAGTGTGTGATCATGATTTTGCTAAAGAATATATTATGAGAAAGTAAAACATTGTTTTAGATGAAATTCGTAGGAGGTGGCATCGGTTAAACATAATGAAGAACAAGACCAATTTGAGATATTGCATCCTTCAGAAACTTTCTTAGGGGATATATTATCAGGAGGTTAGATGATAGTTATAATTTTAGAATGTGTTTGAGGGAATTTTTGTGGAATATTTTCTTAAATTAGATGGTATCTTAAGCCATAAAGGGTGCATCTATGTGCCATATTTGGGTAATTCAATACATTTTATTATGTTAAATACTTATTAATACATTTATTTGGGACATCCAAGTGTAAATAACGTTTATTTAGAGCATTTCTAATTATATTTTTTTCCAGGAATACACAAAGATATTAGAATTTATTTATTGATGCCTTGAGTGTCAATGCATCAAGGTAGAGAACCACAATCCAATGGTGCTATTTTATCCTCATGACATTTTGGAGTATAAATTATATACCATTTCCATGGACTTCATATTCATAAACCATATGTTATTTATAATCATGATATCATCACCATGATAGTGGATATGTTGACCAAAATGGCATCATTTTTAACCATATGGACCACCTATAATTCCATGGTAATGTCCAAGGCCTTTTTGGATTAAATAGAAAAAATTCATGGTATATCCTAGAAAATCATTATCGACCAAGGTCATGTTTATAATTCAGAATTTTTTGACTATTTTTAGTCATTAATAGGCACTATGTTGAGTTTAAGATCATCCCACCATCTCGAGATGGATATGAGTGTGAAGGTGTCAACCGAGTTGTAGAAGACATGTTGTGAATTTACATCATCGATTATCAATCCCAAAAGGAGGAGTATTTTTACCTAGTGGATATTTTGAAATAAAAACAACTATCAAAACTCCATTAAGATGGCACTTTATGAGGCCTTATAATGAAGGAAGTGCATGACCCCTTTGAGCTGTGATTTATTAAAGGATTGGGATTTATATTTTGCCTACATTACTACAATAAATGGAGCATTAGGTAGTCTAAAACTATCTACACATACACTATATATCTTAAAATACAGTATGGATAAATGGATTATAAATAAGTGCAGCAAAATAATTAAATTAATTTTACTTAAATATTAAAATGAACATGTAAATATAATAGATATGCCAACAATGTTTAGATAATTATGTTTTGGTTCATGATTAAATGATTTATTATTATAAATAAATCTTGTTTAAATCTTTATTTTGCATTGTATACGTCAAATCTTGTTCCATATTGTATTAGATTTTGAATTTTATAATTTTCCTATGATTAAATTCATTGACATTCTAGGGTAAAAGTATAAAAATGTGCCCCACATTGAAACCAGAATATACTTTAAAAAAAAAATTGTAAAATATATCTTAATTTCAAGGAAACTATTTACATATAACACAACACAAAAGTAAATGTGCCACAAGATTTATATATCTTGTGTTTCTTAAATATGTTTATTAATGTGATATATGGTATTTTTGTTAAATGGTGTGCGAATGTAACCTACAATGACAAAGGAAGAGGTAGGAAGATAGAGTTTAATAATGTGAAATATCAATTTTAAAAAATCAGTAATTGGCATTGTAATAATTAATTAAATTAAAAAAAATACAAATAAAGGGGAGGAGGGGGAGGACGGAGTGTGTGATAATAAAACATATCTTCCCACACTATTCCTCTCATTAAAAATCAATAATAAGGGGTCCAAAATTGTTTATTTCAGTTTCGTTGCACTTCCGCTCACATGATCCACTTCCTAACTTTCATAGAGACTACCCATTCCATTCTCTCTTGATAAAAAAATTATAATAAAAAAATATATAAATAAGTAACACATTCATTAAAGGAATTTATAAAGAGACATGTCAAATAAAATTAAAAAAGTCATAGGTTTTTATAAGGTGAGGATAAGCACTTTTGGACCCGAGTTATGAATTAAGGAGGGATTTAGAAGATAACACAAAATTTAACGAGCTCTTCCTAGCTAGGTGAAACAATAATATTAAAATTGGAGAAATAAGGAATAACCAACAAAAAGGATTAAAAAAACTTTAAAAAACTAAGGAATCAACAAATTTAAGAACAAACAAGAATAGGGAGTTCACTTCCCCTTCCCAATCTAGGCATCAATAGCAGCAATTCCTCTACATCTACAACCTAGTTTCAAAAAATTTCTAGTATTGCAACCCTCCCTATGGGAGATAAATATTTAGGCATGACCATTGATGAAACCTCCATTCTTCTTCCTCCAAACAAGACTCCAACCCTTCTTGTCAGAATCGAGAGAAATTGAAGAGCAATTTTGATTCAACCAATTTACTTACAGTTGTCAATGGAATAATCCCTTGAGACTGTAGGGGAATCATTTTTTGAATTTACAACAAATTGGTTTTGCTTCTTTGAAGCATTAAGCTTGGTACTTGAAGGAGTGATTTAGAGATCATCTGAGGATGAGTTAAAGTCATCACATTAAAAGTCATCTTTAAACATGGTAAGATGGGTGGGGAGGGAGTACTTCCACCTTGATATTTCCTTATTACTTTTTAAATTATTGCAATATGAGGGGAAATGACCTATGTCAAAATTGTTAGATTATGGTTTTTATTTAAGATAGGTATTTAAAGATTGTAGAATAAATCTGGAACAACTACATGTTTTTGGAACATTTCTGACGAGTTTTTTAATTTCATGAAGTTTTAAAGTTGTTAAAATATCTTTAGGCTAGGATGTATGTTAACTAAATAAAATTCATATCAAACTCAATCAATGTCAACTAACCAAACTGAATTTGAACTTTATATCTCTTGAAGTGGGTATTTATGATCGCAAATCTACTATGGATGTAAATTCATATGAATAACTACTTTCTCTTTTCTTTTTTCTTTTTTGAGGGGGGATACTTTTGAGGAGTTCATTGATTTTATTGAAAGAATTATTTTAGAATAGTTTATCAATATTATTTAAAATGTAAAAAAATAGAATAAGAAAAAGTTAAAATATTTTTCAAGAAGGAAATCATAAAGATGTGATATTTGTAAATGGGAAAATTATTAAATAGAAAAAAATATGAAAATATTATAATCATTCAAAATAATGAATATACAATTACATAGCAAGAAGAAGTTAAAAGAGAAGAACAATTAATTGTTTTTTGAAAAAAAGATAATCATAAAAAAAATTATTAATAAAATAACTAAAAAATAATAATTAATAAATATTTTCCAAAAAAAATTTTGTGAATAAATTAAAAATTAATTTAAATAAATATAAAAATATTTTT
The DNA here is from genome assembly GCA_037957365.1 of Torreya grandis. Classification (NCBI taxonomy): domain Eukaryota; kingdom Viridiplantae; phylum Streptophyta; class Pinopsida; order Cupressales; family Taxaceae; genus Torreya; species Torreya grandis. Next base: position 2,821,548 of record JARHVA010001408.1, on the reverse strand, counting down.
TTTTATAAACTAAATAAGAATTTAAAAATAATAAACATGAATTTTATTATGAAAATGGAGTCTAGCTATATTTGCTTGAAAAAAAAAATATTTACAACATGCTAAGTAATGCAATATAAATTTCCTCGAGAATTTTTTTCCTCCAAAACAAGAAACCACACTATCTTGTATCTTTAAAAAATATTAACAACATACTAAATACTAAGGTGGGTGGGAAATAAAAAAATAAACAATAAAACACTTTCTTGTCTATATACAAAATATATACAACAGTTCTTTTACTGGTGGCATATAAGATTTATATTATGCTGTGATCAGATAAATATGCACACAAACTCCAAAATTAGAATCAATTTATCATGTTTACTAGATTTATGATATATTGAAATGTTATGTTGGGAAAAAGGGATGTATGTTTGTGTGATTGAGAATTCACACTTATGTCAACCTCAATACTTGTTTCGAGAAAAAAAAGTTACACATTAACTAGTCTAACAGATCAACTTTATGATATAAATTAACATTACAAAGAGATTCTTTTATATTTAGATAAAATTAATTATTTAATATAAATTTTGATTACATGATAGAAATGGACCTCATATTAAATAAATGTCAAAAATAAAAATAAGAATAATTATTTTACTTTTTGAATTAATGAACATGCATGTATAAATTTTCAGTATAAATGATATTTGGAATGATATTGAGTTTCATTTACATAAATGTCAATGAAACAACTATTAAGATAATCATAAAACACAAAATAGTTTTTAAATAATTTTTAAGTTATTTAAAATAATGTACTTTTATTAATTGAATATTTTTTTTTAAACATGTTAAAAATTTTAGAGATCATATTAATATGTATTTGGGTGATTTTAATGTATGGTTTAGTTAACAATGATATTTTAATATTATTTTTATTATTATTTATTGACATGTATATATTTTATTATATATATAATTAAAAAAAATAAGAATTAGAAAATAATTTGTTGTATTATAAGATGATTAAGTTAATACGATAATAAAGAAGATTAATATGTTGTATGTTTCTTGGAAAATATGTTTTGTATCAAATTTCATGTACTAAGTATTATTGTGTGTATTCAATTTCATATTTTTTTAGTATAACTTCTCCAATTTTCATTTATTGAACGTATTTTATTTTAATTATCTACCATTTATTTTTATATAAAAATATGTTTATATAAACAAATTTCCTTCATATTATAGTTTTTTTTCATATATATAAATGAAAGTGCCCCTTTCAAAAACTTCATTTCAAATTTATTAAAAATAAATAATTGAAAACTTTTACTTTTATTAGTTGAAAATAAATAAATCTACAATAATTACAAATTTAGAATATGCTCATCTAAAGCCCATATGACCTACGGGATTTGTGACATTTTTTCACTTTCTCATTTGGGCATCTGCAGATTGTGGCTACTAGATTGGTTGATAGGTAACATTAATACTATCTAACTAGTTAATTAGCCTTCTCCATGCTTCAGGGTTCTAAGAAGAAGGTATGTAGATAATTAATAAGAATAAATTTGGTTAGTAAAACATTTAAAATATTTAAGATGCATATATTAAAACACACATTAAAAAAATAGTCTTAGTGTATTCAATAATGTATACATTGTTATTTTAATATTTGAAGTATTATAAAATAGGATATTTTCAACCACTCAACATGGTGTCGGTGGGGTTGTCCAACCTATCTTTTCAATCCCTTTTTACAAACCAAATAAGTGCCAAAAGTTGAGCTAGGGGTTCTTTCTTTTATAAGATACTTATCATGAATAATATTTGTCCCACCTGTTAACGGATTCCTGCACTATTCAACTATCTTTCCAAAATATGGATTAGTATCATATAATTATTTAATAGCTTCAAATACAATTATTTCACTAACCATAGTAGTTAGTAATGCTACCCTCTTGCTCAATGCATCAACTAACTAATTTTATTTTCCTAATTTATACTTCAACACAAAAGTATACCCATATAAGAAAGAAACCCACTTTGCATGCCTACTATTCAACTTCTTTTGTGTATTCACATACTTCAAAGCCTCATGATCTGTAAATAGTATAAACTCCTTAGACACTAGATAATGCCTCCAATGTCTTAATTCTTGTATAATTACATAAAATTCAAAATCCTAAGTAAAATACTTTGTTCTTATCTCATTCAATTTCTCAATAAAATATGCTATGGCTTTCCTTCTTGACTCAACATAGCACCAATTCCCATAAATGAAACATCAAAATCAACTCAAACACTTTGTTAAAACCTAAGAATGATAAAATTGGTCTTTCTATAATCTTCTTCTTCAAAATTTCAAAACTTTCTGTGGCCAATCTAGTCCATGCAAATTCTTTACCTCTCATGCAATTTGTTATTTGTGTCACAATACTACTAAAGTTTTTAATAATTTTTTTGTAAAAAATTGCTAAACCATGGAAACTTCTTACCTCTGTAATACTTTTTGGAATAGGCCACTTAGCAATTGCCTTTATCTTTTATTCATCCATTTCACACCATCTTCTAAAACTATAAATCCCAAAAATACCAAACTATTCTGCATAAAATTGTGCTTCATCAAATTTGCATACAACTTATTTTTTCTTAACAAATCCATTACCATTTTCAAATATTTTAAGTGTTATTCTTTAGTCTTACTGAATATCAAAATATAATCAAAATAAACAACCACAAACTTACTAATATATTCTTGTAGCACTGTATTCATCACCTTCATAAATGTGTTAAGTGCATTAGATAATTTGAATGGCATCACCATCCACTCATATAAGTCATCCTTAGTCTTGAATACAATTTTATACTCATCTACTCCATAAATTTGAATTTGATAATAACCACTTCTTAGATCAATCTTGATAAAATATTTTGCTCCTACAAGCACATCCATCATAACATCTAAATTAGGTATAAGAAATAGATACTTTTTAGTAATTTTATTAATTACTCTACTATCCACACACATTCTCCATCTTCCATATTTCTTTGGAGTTAGCAACACTAGTGTTGAAAATGGACTTATACTCTCCCTTATCACTTTATTCCTTAGTAATTTAGTAACCCAATTATTTAATTCTACATGTTTTATTTTACTCATCCTATAAACTGCTTGATTGGGTAGCATTTCTATTGGAATCAAATCAATATGATGTTGAATGTCTTTATTTAGTGATAAACCATCTGGTTTCTCATCAGACATAACATCTGTGTATTCTTTCAACACTTTTGTTCCTTCTGTTGGTATTGACACCATTCTTGTTTTTTCATTCTTTGCTACTAGTGCATAACAACAACCTGCTACCTTCATATCTTAGATAAATTATTTAGTAGAGAGTATGCTTTTTGTATCTTTTTCCTCTTTAAGAGGTACCAAAAATATCTTTTTACCACCTTTTTAAAAAGTGTATGTGTTCTTTTCTCCATCATGAACTAATTTCCTATCAAATTGTCATGGTCTCCCCAATAACACATGACATGCATCCATTGGAATAACATCACACCATATTTCATCATTATAAGTTTTTCTTATAGTAAACTTGATTAAACACATTTTATATAATATAACCTCATTCTCTTTCTTAAACCATGAAATTTGATAAGGGTTATGATGCTTTTCACATTCTACATTTAGTTTCTTAATCATTTCTTTATAAACTATATTTTCCCAACTACCACCATCTATAATTACATTGCATACCTTTCCACTTGAAGTATATCTTATTCCAAAAATATTTGATCGTAGCCATGCATCACCACCTTTTTCATTTTGTACTTGTTCTATCTTTAATTAGATCATGGTTCTTCTCATCATGAGATTCTCTTCAACATATGTTGGTGCAACTTCAATATTCTTATCTTCTATTTCAGCCTCAACTAAATTTAGTCTTGGATGATATTTTTGTCTCCTTTATTTATCTTGAAAGTTTGGATATTAAAATTCTTTTTTCCATTATTCTCCACATCCATAATAGACATAAGATCTGTGTTGATTAAAAAACCACCTTTTAGCACAACTATAACCTTCTCCTCTTTAAAATCATCTTCTTCTTTGTTGGTGTTGAAACCGTTGCCTATTATCATATTTCTTTTCTCTACCACATGATAATTCATGTTTATTTGAATTAAAACCACCTATGGTGTTATTAAATCCACCTCATCCCCTTATTGGAAGGGATCCACCTCTTCTTGGACTAGTAGATGTCCTTCTAAAATTTTGTCTATTTTGTTTTTCTTTTACCTTCAAAGCTAATTGATAAGCCTATTTTATGTTATGTATTCTATGCATGCTTAATTCATCTTGAATAGAAAATTTCAAACCATTTACATACCTTATATCCATCTACTCTTTTGTTTCATCATGCTTCACTAATATAAAAATCTTGTAAAATTCATCTGTATACTCTTGTATACTATGATCTTTGTGCTTTCAATTTTGAAATCTTCTGTCTAGGGTTTATTCATAATCCACATGAAGAAATTTATCCCTCATCTTTTTCTCCATCTTTTTCCATTAATTAATCTTCTCTTTACCTTTTCTCTATCTCTCTTTATATAGGTGATGCCACCACATCATTGCATGTCATTTCAATTTCATGCATATAAACTTTACCTTCTTATCTTCTCTCATAGTCTTCGACTCGAGGAACTTCTCCATGCTATTCATCCAATCTATTAACTCCTCAAATTTTAAACTACCTCCATAATCTAGAAAATCAACCTTGATTTATTCATTTCTTCCTTCTAAACCCCAAACCATTGTCTCTTCTATTGATGGTGGCTGCTCTTGATGTTCTTCTTCTTCTTGAACTTGTTCATCATGATCTGTGAACTCATCACCACCATGTCTTCTTCTTTGATTGGTGATAACCTCTATTAATTGTTCAACTTAACTCTAAAATTCTTGTATAGTCAAGTTCATCTATGCCATACCTCCTTGTCCTCTCACCATTCTTTACTCCTCCAAGATTTGAAAATTTTTTTGATACCATATAATGAAACCAAAAACTAACAAGAACAAGAAATTTATCAATAGGCCAAGATATTGAAAAAATACTCAAAATTGATTCGTATTGATTTTTTGAAATAATTAAAAACCCAAACCATGCTTAAATAAGCCTCAACTCAGATTTAGAGTTGACATGCAAAATTTTAAAAAAAAAGACAAAAAAACTAATGTCTAAAATAAAACTTCTATTGTAGCGTCTGTTATTTTTACTAAGTCTCACATGCAAGCACATCTCGATCTAAAAATATCTCAAAATATTCTAAACACTAAAATAATCCTATAAGATGAAATTCAACTAAAGTTGACTTTCAATTCTAAAAATATATAATTTCTAAAAATAGAAAAATCCTAAACAAAATTAATAAACTAATTTTTTGAACGCTATTTTTTCTGCATAAAATTTTCCATAAAAAGGTTCTATAATTTGAAACTAATATGGATTTTAAAATATTAGTCACATGGTTCATAACATATGTACCTTAGATATGTCTCATTCTAAAACTATGTGTAATAATGGTAGCAATGTATATATTTATACTACAACTTTGATTCTGAATCATATAATTATGTGTTTTCACCAATTTAGATAACTATATAAGTGTGGATAATGTGCTTCCAAATCATGCCTTGACTATATATGAATTTATCTAGAAACGAATATAAACTAAGAAAATATTACATATCTCTTGCTCATTATAAAAGTATGCATTTTGATCATTCTACAACATTACCATTTGGGATTGTTTCTCTTTTTTTGTGGTTAAAATTTTCCTCAAAATTTAGGATATATATATTTTTTTAATTTTGTATATACTATCCAAATAGAAGATTGGTTTTCAAGATATTTGTCTACTTAATAGAATCAAATTTGTCTTCTTTACAAAATAGACTCATTTTTTATTCTCCCTACTATTTATCTTTTGCTCTTTTTTATACCCTGTATTAGAATATAACTTTAGAGTAAGATTTGATAGTGATCTACCTATGCATAGGTAAATATTTTGATTGAAATTTTGTTTCATTTCCAATGTTAAACAACTGATGATTTACAATGAAAGAATGAGTTTTAATCAACTTTAATAATTCTGTTTGATCCAATGAGCTTATTATTTTGATCAAGGTGAATAAAATTTTCCCTTATATTATTCAATATTTAAACTAAAATGGCCCTTAACTATAACATTAAACACATTGGTTATTGAGGTACCTAGTATTCCATGACCTGGTGATATAGACCTTGGGAATGATTCATTTCCTTTAAAAGACACAAAAAGGATATTTTCTATCCAAATCCTAAATTTGGTGTGTGCCTGAACCATGCATCAACATATTGGTCCTAGATGGAGGGCTACTTCAATCTTTGTAATTTAAGAATCCCTGATCGAATTTATAACTTCCAAGTTTTAAAATAGAAACTCTAAAAAATAGTACGAGGTCAAAATCCATTAATGGTAACTTTGAGTTATCATAAATAAAAAAGAATAGAAAAACTAGAATAAAGTATGAAATTAGGTATTCTACCATATTAAATAAATATTTTTCATTTATTATATTAGTTAAAAATTTTAGACATAACATCTTGTGTAGAAAATTATTTGCTATTGTACCCAACCCTATTATAAAGCTGATGGTGATGAAAAATGAGCTTGGTGAATGAAGATCCAAATGGATTACCATTTTGTAAGAGTTTTATTTAGATATTTATCCAATGAAAATCATAAGAGGAAATGGATTAAGTGACGTGATAGCTAAAGTTTATTCCTAGATTATATACCAATAGTATATTGTATAATCCATCACTAATGATAAGTGGTATCCTGACATAGTCTATTACCTATTAAAAAATGAATGCCTAAGTCACTCAAAATTTTGTCAAAAAAGAGCATTACACTTGAATATTAATAATGTTATGATAAAATAAGGAACATTACAATGGAAGAACCATGAAGGTGTTTATCTGATATGCTCAAATAAATAAGAAGCAAATGAAGTACTAAAATTTTTTCATGGAAAATTTATAACTATGCATAGTTCAAGAAGTGCTAAAGCTCACCAAATACTCATAAAAGGTTATTATCATCCCCATATTTTTAAATAGACCCACTCAATTTGGTAAGATACGACATTTGTCAAGTTTCAATGTATAAAGAATGTATCCCTACTATGTTATTGCAACATGTGATTAAAGTGTGTCGTGAAATAATTTCCATCTATTTATGGATTTGATATTTTTGTTTTCAATAATTTTTAATTTGTTGTTTATCTATTATTATATTTTATGTTATTTTCTTATTTATATTTTCCTTTTTTTGTTTGACCTTTTGCAGATGGAAAGTTATTTATGAAGTTCAGATAATTTACTATAAACTTTGGTGAATTTTTAATGAACTTAGGTTGAATATTTTTGAACAGTGGCAGAATTGTAACTTCAATAGAATCATTCTAAACTTCATCAATATTTTTCTAAACTTATATATAATTGTAACTTCAATGGATGAGTCATTTTAAACTTATAAACATTCAATATGAACTCCAATAGTATGGACATGATGTGTATTTTAATTTTTTATTTTTTTCAATTTTTTTGGTTGATTAATTAAATTATCACATTTTATAGTGAATTTATTTCAAATTTCCAAAGTTGATATCTCAAAATTGCTAACGTATTTATGTAAGACTGCAAGCCAAAGACTTAAGAAAGTAAAACCAAGAATAATTTTATTTTTATTTAAATCATTTATTTCCTTCTAATTTTTTAATTAATTGGTTATTTTATTTATTTATTTTTATATAAAATTTATTTTTGTGTTATAAGAAGTTTTTTATGCTCTTTCCTCACACTCTGTTGATGTTGATCCTTTGAAATTAAAAAAAATTCTTATAACTATTTTTTCTTGAGCTATCTCAGATATTCTCTTTCATCATTTTACATCTTGAAAATAAAAAATGAGATAGTCTTCTTTTTTTATTTTTCTACAAGCTTTATCAATTATTGATTTTACCACCATGGAATAGGCTAACCCTTATGTACTAGTAGGGTATTTAAATTGAGCATCAATTATTTAAATTATCTAAGTGGTTATGTGTTTTAATCACACCATGACATGAGGAGGTTTCATCCTCCAATACTTAAGGTTTCAATAACTACCTTGAAGTCTTATTTTTGGTGGCACTCTACTAAAATCCTATTGATGGATTGGACACATAGGGTTTGGATTCATTTTTTTAAACTATTGATAAAATTATTCCATATATTTGGGCCTCATCATACCATAATGTATATGAAATACATCCCCTAGTTCATCTTGAGAAAATTGTAAGCCTTAAGAATCAATTCAGCGCTTTGACTTTTGGTGCACATAAGAGGAGTGAAATGCCTTGGGAAGTTAATCTTAAGGTACCATTGAAATAGGGTTCAATGGCATATGCGTATGGAAGTACCTCCATATTTAGTGATCTAATATATTGGGTCGACACTATTCAATAGGAAAGCAAGTATACATGAGAACTCACAAGTCACTCAAGATCCATGGCACTCTATTAAAATCCTATGGATGGAGTGGACAAATAGGGATTGGACCCATTTTTAGAACATGTTAATAAAATTATTCCATATAGTTGGGCCTCATCATATCATAAGGTTTATAAAAGACACCCCCAATTTTATCTTGAGAAAATTGTAATCCTTAAGAATTAATTCAGCCCTTTGACTTATGGTGCACATAAGAGGAGTGAAATGCCTAGGAAAGTTAATCTTAAGGTACCATTGAAATAGGGTTTAGTGGGATATGGGAATGGCACTATGTCTATATTTAGTGCTATAAAATATTGCCTTGAACCTATTCAATAGGAAAGCAAGTATACATGAGAGCTCACAAGTCACTCAAGATCCTTACCTAGTTTTATCCTTTTCATGTGGTTTTATTGATTTTTATTTAGTTAGTCATTCTTTGTTTATCTTTTATTTACTTTAAATTTTTAAAAAATTTAATTGAAATATTTATTGTGTGTTGAAAAGCAATTTTTTTAATCAAAGCAAAACTATTTTCTATTTTTTTAAAATAAAAACTTATTTTTGAATTAATCAAAAAACTAAGTGCAAATAACTCAATCATGTTAAAAAATAATTTTATTTTCAATTAGAGTCATAATATATCTTGGGTTGTAAATATAACAATCTATTATATATCCAAACTATCTTAGGTCATAATACAACAATCCACTATGAATCCTAACTATCTTGGATCCTAATTCATCAATATGCCTTGAATCATAACTATCTTGTATCCAAGCCCCATCTTAATTCAAACCATATTCAGTTCAATATTTCTAACTAGTACTAAATCCAAATTAATATTGAGCCAAACCATATTGATTTCAAGACTTCAAAATAAAATTATACCAAATTAGGTAAAACCAATCCTAAATCCAAAATTATCTCGAGTCATAACCAATCCTTAATCCAAACTATCTTATATCTAAAACCATTTTCAAACTAAAACATCTTAAGTCCAAACCCATCCCAAGTCAAGACCATTCCTAAATATAAAATAAATATTGAATACAAAACATATTTAATTCAAATCCATCTTGAGTTATAGAACATGAAAATAATCTCAATAGATACCTATTTTCAAATAAGGATGATCTCCTTATACACTTTATAGAGATAAGATCTCATCTTCCTTCTTAGTTTAATCCCAATAACTTAGGCCACCTCATTAGTAGGGAATACCAAACCATCCCACATCAACATAAAATTACCATTAACAATATTGTTATCTAAAATCAACTAGATCTCCCCTCCACTAACTATAATCCCAACATTCCGCATGACAAATACAAAATAAAATCAAATCTAGCATCTATATCCTAAAATATAACCATCCTTTAATAAATTCACCAATTAAACCAAGTTTTAGAATATATAAAAATATATCACAACCCTCTTACATCCAGATACTCAGCTCTTAATAAATCTAAATACCTATCTAATCCATAATTTAAAAAAATTAAATATTCTACCAATTTAACCCTTGAGCCATCATGATCCAAACTAGCCCTTGATCCATATGAAATCAAACAAGCCAACCATGTGATACCACCACCACACTAAAGATGATAATTTTACCAAGCATAAAATCCATCCATATCTAAATAGAGATAATATACTCCTCTTAAGGAGCCCTTGGATGTAATCTTTCATCAAATAATTGGTACAAACATGATCATGTATCTACACACAAGAGCCAACCAATGCCTACTTGGTATAAAAAGGGTTAATTCTACAAGTAACATATGATTGAGGGACATTCAATAAATATTTGATTAATATTCAAGAAATATATTTCATAATTGATTGACATAACATAAATTGAATTAGATCTAATTGTCTTCATGTCTAAGAATAATAGCTTTTGGGTATTCCAATTTTTTTTTTACTTAATACAATAATTTTTTTCCAATTCGACATCAAGATCATGACCTACCACCAATATTCAACAAACCTCTCTTTGATGCACAATTTTTTTAACAACCCATGCTTGACCACCAGGTCCTACCTCTAATTTATTAGGAACCTATATTCATCTATCCAACCATCTTTGATGATCCCCTCACTAAAGAGCCTATTTTCAACCAAGAACCCATTTTTTACCAAGAGACCATTTTTTTACCAATATTTTATCTTTACCCAAGAGGCCATTTTTTTACCAAGATCCTATCTTTTCCCAAGAGCCTATTTTTTTACCAAGATCCAATCTTTAAACAATCCTCCTAAAACCAACACAATCTACCACCCATTGGCCAATCACCTACACTAATATCACACATCTAATCCCCCATCACCCCACAACATATACCTCAAATGATAGAGGTAATTTTAGAAAATAAAATCCAAAGCACTCTATCCAGATCTAACCCCCCTACTTCTCTTGAATATAGTGATAGGCCCACCTAACATACCAAATCTAAAATAACATCCTATCATTTTAGTACCACATTATTTATCAAATATGGCTTTTTAACATATGAGATTAAATTAAACTAAACTAAGTGTAAAAAGGTTTAGAATGATAATAATTGGTAATATGCCATGGTCAACAAAATGGGGATATAGGTAGCCTAAAGTGAAATATGGAAATTATAAGAAATCCTATAGCCACACTAATATTATGTGTAGAGAGAACCTAGAAAGTATACACACACATTCATTGACTCAGCAAGAAGTAACATCTAGATACTAAGTAAATAGAAGAAATAGTATAAGGTTAGAAATACATACCTTAATGTCAACCCATCAATTCTCAATTTCCCCTTGATTCAGTCGATATTTTTAAGAGTCGTTATGGTTTGAATACTTCAAATTTAAGAATAATATCAAGAGTTCCTTAGATGGGGACTCTGAAGACTATGATACCTCCTTGATTCAACTCCTCCTATTGAGATTCAAATACTACCAAAAGATAATATTTCTTTATGATAAGGTTATATATTATAAAATCCTCCAAATATGACTTATAGAATAAGTGTGATTGAAATCAAAGAAAGGAGAGTGTATCTAATCTATTTGGAATGAAATGATATATATATATATATATATATATATATATATATATACCCAAAACTTATGTTAAATTCTAAGTAGATGGTATTGGTTAGATTGATATAATTGAGAAATGACAACATATATTGGTATCTGTCAAGGAAATAAAATATATAATTTAAAAGATAATCTCAAAATGGTATCGAGTTGGCTGATATAACACAAGAATGGAAAAGTCAGTAATATATAGTATCAGTTAGGTTGATGTTATAGGATATAGGGAAAATGGTATAAGTGAATATGATAAGATAGAAGAACGTGACTAGAAAGATAATTTGAAGACGTTGGACTAATGATACAAATGATGTGACCATGATATAGATAACATATCTTACAAATCACTCGAATCATTCACACCTATTTACCAATGCACTCTAAAAGGTGTGTACTCAAGGAGATTGATTATCTAAAAGTCACTACAAGAGAAAGTGTCAATATATGATAGAGTGAAAATAATTATATATATACATATGCCCCACCCTAATCTCATCAAATATAATAATAGTGTAACAACGAATGGTTTTTAGGGAAATAACATTGTAACACAAAAATATAACTAAAGTGAGATGAATAAAATAAAATAAAAATGCATACCTTCACTTACCATACTGATTGTAAAAAAATCCTACATGTGTAGCAGATGATGGAATATTCCCAACATATGGAACAAGAGGTAAACTTGAAAAATAATATGAAATATTTTTTCAAAAAAATTATATTGGTATCTAAAAACTAGCTATCTCTCCAAAATTCTAAGGTTTCCCTTAGTGAAAATGATCTATAAAAAGGAAGACATGGGAAAAGATGGAATATCATGGTAGCTAGCTAAAGGCTAAAATATTTGAGAAAATATATGATAATGTATGTTTTATTATTTTCTATCAAATGTGATCATTTGAATGGTCAAAAAGAAAAAAATTCAATTGAATAAAAATTAACATCTTAAGTAAGTAGATAAAAAAATCAATGAACAAAAGATGTGAAAATTGATGAAATAAATGATAAAAATTATTGTAAAATACACCAAAAAATATTACATATATAAAATATTTTATTGAAATAAAATATCAAAGTAGAAATTATGAAACAAATATATGTAAGTAAATAATCTGATCTCACATAAGATAAGTATGTCAAATCAAACATGAAAAAAACTCTAATAAATATATGTAAGTAAATATTTAGAGTATATTTATGTTTGAGTCATGTCTAATAATTTTTTTGGATGTGATTCATGGTTATGAGAACCAACTCTTCTTTTCACAACATATCTTGTATTGGGTAAAACTCTTGTATTGTCTTTCAAAAATGAACAAGTAACTCTTTTAGAGTATCGGCTATAACCTTGTCCTTTCATGGAAGTCTACCAAATAATGCCTAGAGATCATTGGTATTAGGTTCATTAAGTATTTCATGTCTTGAAATTAATTTCATTATTGTTTTTCTATTTATATCAAGTGTTTGGCTTGTTTTTTAAATTAATCATTTTTTCACTATTTGAACACTTACTGCATAAGTTATCATTATATGTCGATCAACACTACAATATTTATTGCATGATCTCAAACCTACATTATGATATGAATCATGTATATTTTCAATAATTTCATCATTTTCATCATCCATGTTATATTTTCTTAGTCATAATGTGTAAATTATAGGTCTCATCTTAATCCATTTTATCAATGAAACAAATAATTGACATCTTTGACTATCATACTCCAAATTATGAAATAAATTATCTCAAATTTGTTGAGCCAGTATTCTTGAATGGTAATTAGAAATTTTATTATGAATTGGTTTAAAATATTTTCATCGAATTCAATTAATTAAAGGTGGAATTTGCTGAGAGGTTGTTTCAAAACCATTATTACTTTCATTGTTTAGAGTTGGGATCACATTAAATTCTTCATTGTTAATTTCTTCATTATATGTTTCCATTAAATTTTATTAATGGTTAAGTTCATCATTATTTATTTACATCAAATTTTATTCATTCATGGGGGATGAAGCATCATACATAGACTCATCATTAACAAAATAAAAAAATTGAAACTTTGAATGTGAACTTCCAACATTAACTAATTCATTATTTTCAATTTTATTATTATTCATTTCATTAGGGTCAATTTCATCATTGATTAATTAATTATCATTAATTGGTTCCTTATTTATGGCATTTTATCCATTAAGATTAGGATTTGTACCTTGTTTACCATGAAATTTCTACATTGGTAGCTTATGTTTCTCTTTGAAAGATTCTAATTCCTTTGGTGTTTTATTCTTCAACAACTTCCTATTCCTCATAGAACATGATCTAAAAACCATTAGAAGGGATAATTTACAATTTTTCAAAGGTGGGGTCAAGTTCATAGGTACACA